>JACXGJ010001656.1:0-79000 GCA_016801105.1 Esox niger
ACACACAGACACACAGACGTGAACAGCCTACATCGAAATACCAGAAAAAAAAAGATGTTCTGAAACTAAGCAACAATGAGAAATACTTTGTTGTGGGAGAACAGGAAAACATGAGCGTGACAGCATGTGTGTGCAGCAATGACAGGGCAGAATCACATGATGTTTTATACAGATTGGAGAAGCGAGGTCCACGGCTGGCCTGCCCATTGTTACATAGAACAGCTTTCTTATTCACAGGGCAGGACGGTTCCTTATTTATAATTTAAGAAAGGAAAACACCTTTGAGCAAAAAAAGCTACATTAATGAACAATCATTTCTGTTCTGTCTCCATTCTGCTTTCTGCTGGGTCCATTTTCTCCTGGACAATGACACAGCATCTTATCAAACCCATTGCCAAAGGATCAATATTGTTTCAAATAACAGGAACCTGATAGGGTCCAGTGATGGAACACAGTACCTGTTGATTATCGTTTTTAAACCAGTGCCCTGTAACATGTCTGAATCACGTGTTTTATCCTCTTTAAACCTTGCCAAGCTTATGGTTCATATATATACAGGTCGGAGGTTTCCAGAAATGAGCTCAGAACTTAAGTGGCTGATGACTGTGTGTAATCAGAGGGAGATATGGACTAGGACTTAGGAGGCAAACAGAGAGCACTTCAAGTCCAGGCCAAATATCCACCTTGTATTTGTAGGCCGAGCTCAGTTTCATGTCACAACAACGTCTAAACGACATATTCTAATATGATGAAATCTTGGGAGTGTGATTTGTGGATTTAGTTACAAGCCAACATTTCACAACAGAGGAATCTAATTCCTATCCTGTATTGCGACGTTTAAGGACAGCAGTCACCTATGAGAGAACACAACTGTTTCTACTTTATTACTGTAATCCCTGAAGACTTCAATGTCGATTCCTTTGTTCTCATGTAAAGTAGCGCAATGAACGTGGCAGAAGGCAAAGAACAATTGGCCCAAGTCGTTCTCCATATTCCCTGGGAGGACCAGGCGCTGGCTTGACACTCCCTACCTGCTGAAAGGGAGCGTTTACTCGGCAGTGCCGGCCAGTGAGCCCAGGATTTCTGCATCTCCTCACGGAGATCCAACTGGCTCCCGTCATTGCCCGCTCAACATTTACATAGCAATGAGATCATCCCACTTAGCTTCACATGTCGTGGCTACAGTCACTACCCCGGCAAAAAGATAAATGGGAGAGCGTGAGAGTGTCGTTTTAGGGGCTGACTTTCAGTCGTGGGCAAGGGGGTAAAACCGTGGCCACTGTCCTTTGGTGAACCGTTGCCTGAAATGTTTTGTCGCTTACCAACTAAATGAGATACTCAGAGGCCATTTTGGCTCCCCCTGTTATCAGTTTTACTGGCTGACTGGCACGAGAGGCAGTGACACTGGCTGGCACGGAGGAAGGCAACACACAGCAGCGGATGATAACATGGTTCATCTCCCCTTTGACCCACTATGACCGGGCCTGCGAGGCTAGTTAAGGCAGAGATGTAGATATCAGATACCTTTCTACAGCTCGTAGACAATGACTTGAACTGAACCCATCCACCCTACCTCTTGGATTATCAGAGACGCAAAGTATTAATTATGGAGGAGACCACTGCAACTTGGGAGAACTACACTGGCAAGTGGGGTTGTCAATCTGAAACTAGCCCTGAAAAAAATGCATTATGGGGAATTAGGGTGTCGCTTCAGATGCAGGCATAGTCTGCCCACATAAAACATCTCTCTGCTGATCCTTCCTAACTTACCTCCCCTCTCCCAATTACCGTGTCCTAGTTTAGACGGCGTTCGTGAGGGAGAAGACGGAGGACGACAGCGGCAAAGAGGCAATGATTCAGCATGTACTATACACGTGTGAAAGAACACGTTCAAGCGGTGCCTGTGTATCTTCCAAACTCTTTGTGCGCATGTTGTCTCGGTGGTATTCCGACTTCAGCACGTGGAGTGACAAATCAACAGCCGTTTTAACATTCACGGTGTATGCAAGGTTCTTATCGCTAATGACCTGCAGGTTACTTTCCATTGATCTGAGCCTTATGGTGGTCAAAGAGTGCTGGGATTAATCTTCCCTGTAATTGTAGCTAGCTAGTAGCCTACTGATAAAGTGATTAAATGGAACTAAGCACATATTCAACAGCATGTAATCAATGAGTTTCTTTTGTTTGTATAATGGTTCATACTTTAAAAGCATACCCAGAGAAATATAAGTTAGCAATTAGGGGTAATTGGCTTGCTCAAGGGCACAACAAATAATTTTTTGCAAGATTGAAATATGATTATGCAGTTTTTGTCAAATATCTTTTGGGTGAGAAAAAGGCCAGGAATTTTTGCCTAATCAGGCAGAATCAAACTTTTGGCCCATACTCCTGAACCTCTCAATATGACTCATCGCCAGACCAATGGCATTTCATCTTGGTGAAGAGTTAGGCTCTCCAACAAGCCAATCCAACACAATCAGACTGAAACTTTAAAAAGGAGCGTAAACAAAATTAACACCTTTGAGCTGAGTTGTGGTATCTAGAGTATGCATTTCTAAATAAAACAAGGCAACAACCCACATGTAAACCACATCGAAAGACGGGCCAAACAGAGTAATTTTGAAAATATTGGATCCTTTAGGCAATGACGGTCCAGTTGGGTCTATGATACTGCGCGTGTACGAAAACCAAACCGCACTCCCTTGTCACACACAAGGGCCTCGTTGACCCGATAAGATCAAAACCTGCATGTGTGTAGCTTTATTAGGGCAATGCGGGTGACGTGACTCTGTTCATTCATGCGTTTACAGTCGACCCCCTACCCCCCCTCCACACATACACAACCACACACACACACACACACACCTTTGTCACCACTTTAACGCCTCTTGACAGTGACAGCTGTCGTAGCCTGTCGCTTCACTCAATATCCAACCATAACTGCTACACAATCCCCTCCATCAACATCTTGCGGTATGAATACTCTACAGCCGCAATAGCATTAAATAACCTGTTTTAGAGACATGCATATATAGCAAGACACACAGCAGACAAATCTCACCCGCTAGTCCTCCTCCGCCATCCCCGTGGCCCTTGCGTTTCTGTAGGATGAAATAAGGATTCGCTCGTTCGGTTATCCACAACGCACCCGCCTGCAACACCTCTTCGGGGTTGACCCACATCTTCCTCCCGTTGATTTCGTTAAGAGCACATCAAATCAAGCTGATTGAAACGGTTGCTGATTGAAAATGTTTCTCAAATAAACTGAAATCCTGATTAGGTATTTGCGGTGGCAATTGTACGACAGCCTGGTCGCGGTGTAGCTATATAACCACCACACAGTATATCCTGCCGTATTTGTCCCAATACAGACAATATTTGACTTCTAGGCGCAATAAGGAACATAGGCCAAATCGTCGGTTACAGAAATACGCGCTCCAAACTTCAGTGTACGGCCGTCTGCGGCGATAATGGTAATTTAATTCCAGCTGTGCACGCCGAATACTTCACAAATTGTTTCACACACAATCTGTCGAAATCAAATACCAGTGGCAATTTATCTCGGTTTTGTACGCATAACTCAACCGAATCTGACAGGTTTATGCAACATTGGAGATGAGCGACGCTTCGGTTCAGTCTTTGTTGTTCATCCAGTGTGGTAATAACCTCTGTAAGATGCGTATCGATTCCACCGACGCCTCCTTGTTCGTAGAACGCAAACTACTTTAGAAATATCAATAGCAAGCGACTAAATTGTATGCCCAAACACGTTATAGCGCATATATATTACTTGGTAAAGCACTCTCCAATAAATAGATGTGCTGCTTTCTAATCTAACAACAATGCAACGCAACTAACTCTCTAGCGCCGCTACGGCACAGCACTGTATAACCAACACACGTCACGGACTGGCCTCATCTATACGTCACCTTTGTGGGAGGAAAATGCGTACCAGTTCCACAAATAAAAAAACAATTTAGTGGCCTAGAAAATAACATTAGGAAAGTATGAACAAACAAGTTATAGCGTATTATTATGGGCTTGGTTACTATGTAAACATAGCTGTCTGCTTCGGTAGTCTGGTTAAGGTTAACAATGCATTGCTATTTGTCAGCTGATAGGCTACCTATTGGCTGCGTAAGTATAATGTTGTAAACTGTTGCTTAAAGTTTCTTTCATTTGTAGTGGCATTTTTGGAAATGAAACACTGTTTTCTATCATAAGTTATGGTTTAAACAGTTGTTTTGTTTAGTGGGTTTTTGGGCTACAATATAATATAATTTTCAAAGAGCTCTTCATTTAAGTAAAAAATAAAAGTTATTTAAGAAATAAAACACATTTACAAAAATGTACTGGTACATTTATTGATATATTGTACAGTGATTAAACATCTGTTATATGTCCAGTTAATAAGACAGGGCTGGAAAGGTACAAGAAAATCCAGTTCAGTCAGGCAGTGCATTATGTCACACCACACCAAACAAAAAGGCCCACACAAATGTACTAAATTAGATACAAAAAAAGTTTTCTGTGTCAACATGTTGGGTAAACATGTACTCATGGATAGCCATAGAACCAGACTGGGCCCCTGTACACCGTACTTTTTCTCTGTCAGCTACGCTACAGTATGTGGTTGGTGGTGAGTGAAAGGCGCTTAGCAGGGATTGTTTTTTTCTACGTGGGTTCAGTTTAGCTAAACTGACTGCAGTTTAGGTTTTTCACCTGCCCTCAAAGAGTGTGCGACTCATGAATTAGCGGTTTCAAGCAGGCTTTCTCTCGACAGACCACACAGACAAAGGTGAATCAGTCGGGGCTGCAGAGGCCGAAACCAGTGCTGCTGTGCATTTTGTTTTTCTCAGTCGGCTGTTGCTGACAGAGACAGGCGCAGTTGGAGTGTTGGGGACTGTTCCATATCAGTGAACATCATTAGGTGGAACAGTTTCACCCACAGACCCAGATGCGGATGCACTGTGAGGGATTGAAACTTGACATACAAGAGGAACAAACCCGATGACCTAGAAATGGCAAAGCAATGGGACCCCTTAAAGGTCCACTATTTCAAATTAAAGGAATTTGACTTTTCTCTTTTCCTTGAATAGGACTGTATATCACCTACATGCCTGACAATATGACCTGAACTCTTCTCCTGGATGTGGTGTAGAATTTGTTGGGAGCAAGATGTTTATGTCGCTATTCAAAACTTTTACACTCAGAAAGCCCCATTTAGTTTCACCATTCCTCATCTACAAAACATTTTACTTCCATTCACTGCTGTGGGACAAGCTCCACTTGACAGACAGGGGATTTCATCAATGTTTTTTTTATTGGCAGGCAGAATTGAGGCTTTCATGGTTCTCTCGCAGCCCCAGTCGAGTTAAGCCGTTCTTGGCTGAGTTGGTTGTGGAGACTTGTTTTCTGCTTGGCTGGGGGGCCTTCACCATTTTGTGTTCCATAGATTTACTTCTGGCACTTCCTCACATCCTGGTTTTAAAAGCTACCCTTCCCTTTAAAGTATTAGAAGCAGAACTGATGGTTTCCCATTGAATGGAAATGTACCTTTTCCTTCCTCTGTTCTGTTTTGAGCAGCCAAAACACAGAAACACAGATAAAAAAAAAGGCTTAGATTTGGCCAAGACTAAAGAAACAAACGAATTAATGATTGCCCTAGTACTGATTACACCAAAATAGCATTGTATATGTCATGGTTCTGGCCATTAGGGGTTCATAGAAACGAGATCAAAGCGGATCGTTTATCTCTTATAATTGACAAATTTGTTCCACATTCAAGGAATGAAAGAGCCTTTGAGAAATGAAAACAACCACATGCCGATAAAATCGGCCAAATAGAAATAGGCTTTTAAAACAGCATGCATGTTTGACAATGCAATGTTTTCTCTTATTTTAAGGTAAATTATTATACAATATTGGCAAAACACCCCTTAAAATGAGCCTACAATATAATGTGAAGGAGATAAACTCCTTACACCTCATGTCATTATTGTATTTAAGCATAAGCAATATACATGTCTCTGGGTGGAAAGGCTTGAGTTTATGATTACTGTACAGTCTCCCATAGTTTGAAACCCCCAATAGACGTCCCACTACCAACATAGTGAGATGGTTCAAACTGAAACTCACTATCTAACCGAGAACTGTACTTTCACTAACACTAGTTCTGAGTTCTGATCTGAGTTCAGGTATTTAAAATGTCCCCTCTCCTCTGAAACAAACTTAATGACTGTTAACTCTCGGCTATTGTATGGGACTGGCAGGCAGACAGTAAACACCCTATAAAATATATTTTTATATAATCTCCAGATTACACAGTAGCTTAGCAATTATACAATCTCCAGTAATATTTGTATGTATATAAGCATATTTCGCAATGCCAACTCAGCTCACAGTACAGGGGTCACATACATTTGCTGTGGGCTATTGATTATGGGCGTTTTGCCGAGATGATAACAGACAACAACATAACACATTCAAACAGAACTGTTTTGAAAGGTTCTTGCTGTTCCACAATTTAATCAGCATGTGATATTTTCAATTTCTTGAGGTCTATGAATTTTGATCTAGTTCCCTAAACCCAGTGGCCACACATTTTCATAAACAGTGTTTCTTAGTTCTAAATAGTATTGAGGTAATCCTTGATTTGGGGTGTTTTTTCTAGCCAATCAGATTATGAATGTGCAAAATAACCCAGATTTTTAGGTTTCCCTTTTTTGTCTTCAGATGAGCTCAAAGGGAATGTTTCAACTGTTTATACCACTGTGTGGTAGTTTCAAATCTCTTGTCTCTCTTGGTCAAATTGTCCCATATCCTCTGACATCATCCGAAGCCTCGTGTTCAGAAACATTGCCAAGGGAACATTGGCGAAAAGTCAGATTGTTCATAACAGCACGCGTTGTTTTATAGCACATCATGGTTCCTTTTTCTCCCTGGTGAATAAATCCTTTATAAGGAGTCTTGTGTTTCGAATTTAACTACATATATGTACAAACAACTGTGTGTCTCATGGGTGTTAGAAGCACCTATTACACAGTAGTTGTATCAGGTCAGTAACTGTACCAGTTTCAATACCCGCCCTGATAAATGATTAAGCATGAAGACATATTAGATACAGCTGATACTGCATAGACACCCTCAACACTACCTCAGGCCCACAGGCTGACTGGAGGTTCTGCTATGGCTCCTTCCATCACATCGTCCTTCCCAATTATGTGAAGTCCAGTTTGCACTAATATCGTATTTTTACTAACCTGAAGGACCAAGTGTGTTGAATTTAGTGAACCACTGAATTGATCATTTAGCTCAGTTGATCAGTTCACCAATTGAATACATTCAGAACACTTGGCGTTCCATGTCAGTTCAATCCCAGTCATACCCAGCTTTTGTTGAATACAGTGTCCTCTTTTGGTCAACTTCAAGAACTACACGTTTTAGTACCTCAAAACATGGTTGTGGTAATGTTAGCCTTAACCCAGCAGGTGGCAGTATATCCTCGTGTTAAGAGCAGAGCAACGACGACCATGTTGATGCCCTTTCGTCAATATGAACCAGTAATTTCGGAACCCCCTTTGTAATTTGTATAGCAATGGTTACTAATGTGTAGGTTGAAATAGACTGCATCACAGTTTCCATGTTTGTTTTGTTTTTTAAAGCAATGGTATAAAATACCCTAACACCCTTTTGTGAACAGTATAAATACTTGGTAACGTCTAATCTCGTTATGCGGAACTAGTGCACTAAATTATAGAAAAACTACAGCCCCTATGATGAGCGACAGGTTCGACTTTCTCCGACTGTTTTCGTTATCCCCGCCCATGTCACACGTAAAGCTTACACAGCGCGCACAGCGCTTGAAAGACGACAACATTGCTGGTCAGTTGAGGTACTGTTGAAGACGTCGATATGGTGGAGCCCGGCTGCAAGCAACTCTTTGAAAACATTTCTGTCAACAACCCGGATTTCTGGGAGATCTGAAACAGAGACTAACCTTAACCGGTTGTTTGTAACTTTTTTAATTTCAACTTCACGTTGTAAGCCTTAAATCGTGTTGTTTTCGAGCTTGGAAAGAGGGGGAAATCTAACAGCGGGTGGGGGTGGGGGGGCAGCTTATAGGCTTGATGCACCTTTGGTGGCGAGGGAAACACTCGCACCTTGCTATATCCTCGGACTGAACATGGCAGTGTCCCTCATCCAAGCCTGCCGCAGTCTTGCTCTCTCAACATGGCTGCTATCTTTTTGCTTCGTTCATTTGCTCTGTTTGGACTTTACGGTGGCGGAGAAAGAAGAATGGTACACTGCGTTTGTGAACATCACCTATCTGGATCCCGTTACTTCAGAAATCAAAACCGAAAAGACCGAGTGTGGACGTTATGGCGAGCACTCCCCCAAGAAAGAAGCAAGAGGACAAGTGTTGATGCCTTCGCTCTTGCGAGAGAGACAGGCTTGCGACCCAGACACTAAATATCCCCTACCTCCTCAAAATAGTGCCTGGGTGGCGTTGATAGCTGCAGGGAATTGTACATTCAGAGACAAAATTCGCAACGTAGCTGCATTCCACAATGCATCCGCTGTTATTATATACAACGTGGGCTCCAGTAATGTGAACGAAACCATTACAATGCCCCATCAAGGTAAGTTGACTTTCGGGAGGAAATGTATCAACAGCCTGTCATGACTGATACGCTCTATTAATTGTATGGGCTGCAGTGTCACATGTACTCTGTATCGCCGTTATGACTCGGTGGCAGTTGTACTACCGTACCTGTTACGGTTTTATGGCAATTTTTTTGTTGTTGAATGTATTACATTCTGATAACTGGCAATGTTTTTGTGTCAGGAATAAGCAGTTCTGATTATTCTCACCAAGTCCCTTATAAAATAAACAATCTCAGTCTTCTTTAAAGTTAACTCTGGGGGGGAAAAAAGCACACTCATTGCCTTTCCATGAGGACTCAGCTCTTCTCTAACGTGTTGCTCTGCTAAGAATGGAAACGATATCTTTTCCCAGCGTTCACTCATACATTCCGGGTAAATACACCACACAAGACATTGCGTGCATCTGTTTTACAATTAGACCCCATTGTATCTTCTTCCAACTTGTTTGGTTAGCCGATAACATCTCACTATAATTTTGTCCGTGTTCCCCGGCGTGTGAAGATGTATTAATGAACCGCAGTGGAGAGCAAGTAACGAATTATCTATTTCTCTCCACAACAGAGTTCTATAATAGAGGCCTATCTATTTATATTTATTTCTCACACAGGGATGTTATGCTGCATTGACTCCACCCAGTTTTAACTACTATTAATACAAGCCTCCCTGACTGGACAGTGCACAGACCAATGAGTAGATAATACACCTGGCTCAGACATTTAATCAAATTCTGGCTGGTGGTGAGTGTCTTGTCAGTTTCCTGCTGATTTATGAGCTGTGTCCGAGGTTGTCATGGCGCCGGCACAGACCCAGGCTGGGGTCGGGATGCTTGCTAGAGCTCTCCAGTGATGTCTCTCTCAGGCTCCTCCTTAGCTGCCTCGAAATCTGCCGTCTGCCCTGACATCTGACCAGGTAGGAGCCAGCCCAATGACAGGCTTCCAGCTATTGTTTTCACACTTTGTGGATGCTCCCGATCAGAGCCAACAAAAAGAACTGAGAAGACTTAACAGACATAAGACTCATTGACATTTTAGAGCCTGTCTTGCCCCCCTCTGGCCCAAAGCCATTCACAACGAATCCAAGGACAAAGAGCAGGAGAGGAATGAGGTTAGGTTTAGGTGGACATATAAATATTCATGCAAGAAAGATTTAGCACAGTTCATATTTCGTCCCAAGTTAATTTCCATTTTTGGGTTGTAAAGCTGGAGTCGTTCTTGGCAAGAGATTGACACTGCAGTCCTGTGTGTGTGTCTGTGTGTGTGTCAGTGTGTTTGTGTGCATGTGCACGCGTGTTTTTAATGGAGTAGATTAACTGCCAGGCAGACAAACTGACCAATTCAAACTCCACAGTGAATAAGTAATCTATGATAAGCATTATGTCTAGTCAACATAAAGTGGTTGTTGCTATGACAGTGTTTCCTTTTACTTCTCGTTTCGTGGTGTGATTTAAAAAAAGGGTACACAACGCAGCTTTACGGCGGCTGGACAGGTTTAAGCCGAAACAGCTGTGGGAGTAAGCTCTGAGTCAGTCGTTCCCCCAAAACACACCCAGCGGGCGCTCTAATCATTTGGAGGTGTGATCCCAACTCAGTGAGGTGGGGCCATTTGGCCTGGGCCCAGTACTCAAGCCAAAAGGCTATGAAGACAACTGGAGGGAACTGGCTACGGATATTCCACAGGGAAACTCTCAAATCGACTTTGGGTCGGCATTTGAAAGTTCTCTAGTAGTGTTGTTAACTGTGTGGTCACCTTCTCCTAGGTTGTGGTGAATTACTGAGTTCTTAAGGGTCCAGATGCTGTGGTCTGGTATTCTGCCACTTTGTACTCTCTGTGTAGGGCAAAGTAGCGGTCCAATTTGCTCTGTAAGTTTCCGTTGATGTATATTGCTGCTCTGTGTCTCGTACCTCCCATCCTTTTCTCTTCCCTGCTTACCTGTTTATCGTCCGTAAAGTCTCTCTTCACATTCCTTTTCATGACATCTAGTCTGGTGTCACGACTGACGGGAAGGAGGAAGCGAGTGTTAGTCGCCCTCGATGGGTCTGTCCGTTCCGTTGTGCTGACTGCAGCTCTGGGTCGACTGGGACTCATCGCGGCACTGGACTGGAACACAGAACCCAAAACTAGGCCCCGCCACCGTCTCCTCAACTGTCTGCGAGCCGCAGTGGGCTGGTGTGCCGCGGCGTCCTCCGTCGACATGAGGCGAACCCGCCCCGCCAGCGCGCGCCGCCAAACCACGTTAGCCCGCTGACGACCGCAGCGCGTGCGCGCCTCCGTCACTGCGCGGCGCCGCCTGTGAGGGCACCTGAGGTCAGCAGGTGCGGCGGGGGTCGCCAAGACGATTGGTGTCAGTTGAATGGTTGACATTCCTGACGTTTGGGTTGTGGGGGTTTTTTTTGTGGGGGGAGGGGGTCATAACGTTCATGTAAACCCCTTGGTTGGAATTCTCTGGCGGGCCCCTGACAGTGTAGTGTGTGCGTCATCTCCCCAAATGTCACCCCCCCCCCGCAGAGGGAACGCAGCAGGGGGGCCAGCCTTCTGGCTCCTAATAGGGAAGTGATGAAAGAAGACGAGACCCCACATTGTGGCCCTCCATGCTTGACAGACTGCCCCCTCCTCCCCGCTAAGAGGCGGCCCCTGGGTACCTGGGGAATATTTACAAAAAGAGAGAACGCATCTCGGCTTGCATGCCTGCCTCCAGCCACGAGTCAAAATTCCAGACAGACAGGGCGAGATGGAGGAGGGCGTGTTAATATCAACCGAAAGTCTGTGTTTTTGTTGCCGCAACATATCTGTGACCTGTGAATACAACTGCTTTTTATATTGCAATTCTCAGTGCAAACTAAAATGCCTGACTTTCAGGCGGGTGCGCCATTGGTTACTTAGGTTGGGAGGACCGAGTCTGATGTAGTCTATGAATCTCAAACCGACATCTCCGACACGCTTGGTTGGAATACCCTGCGCGGTCAGGCGACGCTGGCAGAACCCAGAGGGTGACTTCCATGGCAAGGGGTTTAATAAAGGAGTGAACTTTGAGATCCACTCTGGATTTGAATGATGCAATTTATCGTCCACCGTAACTTTATAAAGCCGTCATGAAATTCTAATTTACATTTTCGTCCGATCACTGTAGATAATTGAACGTTTTAGTGGAGGACATATTTCATTTTGTGTTTGTATCTCCAAATCTGATGTACTCAAATGCACGTGTCACATTTTAATGCACGCTTATCCATCATTTTGTGCGTAAGCTGTGTGTTGTGGGATTCCGTTTTGCTAGCTTCTTATGAACTTGTGCGTGTGAACAATCAAATGGAAGGTGGAGGGTGGAGTGGAGAACGGAGTGGTTTATTTGGAATTCACCATATTTCTCTGGTAAAGATTGGGACACAGTTGAAGAGAGAATAGGAAAAAAATGATTGATAAGCAGTGGGGGAGAGAGGAAAGGACTGCGAAAGGGAGTAATGTCAGAAGTGGCGTTTGGTGGTGGGAAAGAGATGGATAGAGATGAAAGAACGTAGAAGAACAGTCATCTCTGTAAGCCAGTGGATCAGGTCCTTATTAACCGGGGACACGACAGACAAGAATCTCTTCTCTACTTCCTCTTCGCTTTTCGTCTTGCCTCTTAATCTGGCCCCACCTGTGACAAGGAAAAGGGCCCTTTCTTTCTGAAAACACTGAGGTCTGTGTGGATGGGACACATGAATCCTATCAGGGTTTATCTTTACTTAACGACTTGGCGTTTGCAGTCTGGTTTTAATGTAGAGAGCAATGAGCATGTGGACGAACATTTCTGAGAGTTTGAATGTGTAATTAGAGTACCGGAGAGTCACTCCCTCATTCAGACCTATATATTTTCATCTTTTTTTGTTAGTCCCTGGTTGCTTTAGCCAGAAACAATATTCTGCAGCCCCAAAGTCAGATGTCAAAAACACTAATCCAGCTTGTGAGTCTCTTGATTGTTAAGGTTGGCTACGTGGTTAGTGTTTCAAATAACGTTTTAAGAACATTTTATAAATGTGTCTAACTTCGTTATTACTTGGTGGCTATTGATGCCTGTGGCAACCTATTCTTAGGCAGTTGTTTTGTCGGCCATCTTGACTATACTAACAGTGGGGGGGCTACGTTCATTAATTACTTCATGTTTAAGTAATAATTTCAGTTGGCTGGAGTAACGCATCTACATTGCACACGTATTTGTCCGTTTAACCCCTTGCAAACCACAGAATGTCATTCCAGTACTTTGTAGGCCCTGCAGCCCTCAAGGCTGCTAGCAAAAGCCAGTGCGCCGCACTAAACAGGTTAGCGCCCTCCCCCTAAATCGACTTCTGACTCGCTCTCTGTTCTCCACAGCTGCCTACAGCACCGTCCTCGCCAAGGATTCCTGCAGGGCGGAGGGCTTCAGGTCCAGTTCCGCATCTGTCGCTCCATGGGTCGATTTTACACACAGCCTTTATTTAGGGGAAGCTATTTCGGTCCATTTGCTCTCATTAACGGTTGATTAATGCCTCACAAAGATTGAACTGAAGGGAGAGGCCCCATAAGCCTTCGTAAGGTAGCCTGCTGCAGCCCTTCTGTCAGGCAAAAAACGAATGGCCGTGTTGTTTCGCTGACTACTTGATCTGATTAGTGGCAGGTTGGTATGTTTCTATTTCAACCATGAAATGCAGAAACGCTTACATTTTTGATGGCATGATATGTTTATACCATATTTACGGGCATATATAGCTAAGTAGAACAGCAGTGCAATTTCCCTTTACTATTGGTTGTAATTTCTAGTCTGGTACCAAATCTTTTTCTATTCTGGTTCATTTCACACAACTCATTTTACATTTACATTTGAGTAATTTAGTAGGCGCTTTTATCTAGGGTGACTTAGAGTTACAAACTGCCATGGTTATGGACATGCCAATGACCAAATGAGCTGGCTAGTCTTCACCGATTTGGGACCAACTGTAATTCCAAAGCCCACCCAGATGGTCATAATTGCTAAAACCTTAACAACCTCTCTGCTTTACCTACTTAAGATCTCATCAGTTGAAACAAGGTCAGTTTGAATGCTTTACAGGCCAAAGTCCTCTTTACAACTTTTCCCTTGTCCCAGGTCATCACATCAGGTCAACGTAAGGTCTTTGAGGAGAAGAAACGAATGCGATGTGTTTTGCTCTTAATCATTGGGTGTCCATGTTGGACTGTGTCCTCAAATTCTCTCCAAGTTGTCAAAACAGGTTATCGTGCGTAACAGTTTAGAGGCCCAGGTGGCAAAAAGGCTTTACCGAGATCATGATTCACTCATATCACGGCTAATGCCATAATAGCATTAGCCGTGATATCAATACACTGAGCGCACACAATCTTCTTATCCCGACGGTGATTGAGACGGTGAACAGGAACTCTGACACAGACGTGTTCTGTTAACACAATCCTGGTGCCGCTGTTCTACGGTTTGGCAGCTCGGCTCGTTGCTAAACGTGAACACTCAACAAATCGCGTGTTAGCGCGTGTGAGAGAGTGTGTATTTGCGTATTGGTCTATAAGTAAATTCTTTGGACACATATGAATCCTACCTGCTTTATCTCCCAGCAGTGTCTGTCCTTCCATGCATTATTCTTGGGTCGACTAAGGACACCCCCTGGGCTTTACCCACAGACTAAAACCTTTGTCTTTCCGTCTCTGACCATCTTCCATGTCTTGGCTGTGGCCGCGCCGCTTCTGTTTTTCGGCTAAGGACTCTGTAACTTTTTAGCTGATGTTCGCCGAATGACGGAAAGGATATTTTTTTAGTGGTATCACGCAAAGTACTGTCAGGATGATGCAGAGGTTGTTTGAATGTGTTTTCTCCACCAGTCCACAGATCCAGCAAATGACAGTGCAGTTTACATGAACATAAAGGCTGGCAAAACACAGACACTGGGGAGCACTTGAGTCAGTCCACATCTCTGCCAATGCTTTGGCTCAAGTGTTTTTCAGTCTTATTGGAATTATTTCATTTAAATACCCCCCCCTTTTTGGAAAGCCTTGGGCACAGGTACCGAAAGCCTAAACTCACTTTGCCAGTATCCCTTCAGTTTCGCTCTTCCTTTATAAATGCTTGATCAATGAAGGTTTTAGAACCTGACTAAGAGACTGGCTGGGGAGGATAAGCATTATCTATTGATCTGCTAACTCTTTCTCCTGCATTAACCTGTGGCTTCATGTGTCATAGAACCACCTCAACACCTATTGAGATGCATGAGAGCATAGCATAATAAAGCTGTGCGCCTTTTGCGGATGAAGAGTGCGGTTTCCATGGGGATCCGGTTTTGCGTCAGCACCCCCCCCCCACCCCACCCAGGGTTATATATAGTTTCCCAGGAAGCGTCATTAGACGTTGGGAGGCTAGGCCTGCATGCCCTCCTGAAACTGGGCACCATGGCGACCGACCGGGAGAACTGAGGCGCTGAGTGTTATTCCTTCTTTTTTTCTTGTCTCTCACTCACTTCTGAACGCACTCCCTGAAGCTTCTTGATATTTACCACCTCTCGCGGTTAGCTAGACCCGTACAGACGTGAGTCATGCCACTCTGTCAAGGGAAACACGCACACTGCTCACGCCGTTAGCTATTCCCACGTTCCTTACTGTATGTACGGTACATCTGTCTGTAGATTCCTGTCCATTGTTGTTTTCACCCAGAGATCTGTTATTGGGTGGGCTGACTGAGCTGCTTGTTATTGGCTGCCTTGCTCTGTCTTTCATGGTTTCAGAGTTTTCAGACACTTTTACTTCTTCTGCAAAAGTATTTTCTCACCCTCTCCGTGTCTCTTCTGTAGTGATAAAGTGATGTTGCCAACTGCTAGGGATAGTCCTTTTCTCTTTTCCACTGTCTCCCCTCTCCCTTTCTCTCAATTTTCTTTACTCTACTCTCCCTCTCTATGGCAGGTTTACCCTGGAGGAGATTGATATAATGGCCTTGGTCACTGTCAGACTTTAGCCTGATGCCAAAGGTATCCCACAATGCCCTCTGGCTGGCTGTCTGCCCGGTTAACGATGGCAACGTCAGATGCGGTGGGACCAGAGTGAATGTACCTCTCCTTTAGACATGACCAGTAGACTGATTGGAGAAACAAAACTTCCCAGGGCTTCTGTGTTTATGTGGCTCCACACAGAGGCCACAGGGGCCAGAAGCTACAGAGTTTTTGCTTCACTCATTGGTTGAAGTGTGTCTGTATCAGATAAGAAAGGAATAACATAGCTGCGCGTTAAGTCACTCACGATTATTGTCTTGCTTAAAGGTTTCGAAGTTTTCCGTTTTTTTTTCTGAACGTGAGCAGCCATTTTGGAATCTGGAATGATAAACATCTCGTTACTACTTTCACCCACAGATTTCTCTGCCAATGCAACACAACCAATGAGCAAGGCCTGTTTGATTACAGTCAGTTTGCGAACACTTACCACTGTGGGGGTCAATACTGTATCTAGATTGATAACATGCAAACAAACACCCCCAACTTGCTTGTATCAAGTCCTGGGTGGTAGCAGTTTTCTACACTTGACTGTCTGGTGTAAACTAATAATAATGAAATTACTGATTGATAACACCGAAGAACCAATCAGAACATCTGTGTCTGACCTAATTGTCAATTAGACTGTGTGTGCATTGACCTAACAAGACCAAACATGATCCCTGCTCCTTTGTAACATTTTGTACATTCCTGAGGCCAGACCCCGAGATGCTGACGCGAAGGGGGGGTGTTGTTTTGTTAACGCTGCGTCCCGTCTTTCTGCGTTAACTCCCACTGCACTAGCTGCTGAATGCTAACTCTTAGACAGACTGTGAACACAGGCCGGGTTATTTATAGCGCAACTCCAGTGCTACACGGTGATGGTCAGATGTCCTTATCCACCATAAAGGGCTTTGCAGACAAATGCAAATGAATGAGGTCAACGTGGTGACAAAAGGGGTCCAGTTAAGAGGTGATCTCCAACAAACCCATGAGTGGCATTTATGCTCAATGAGCTACAGCCCCAGTCCAATGGGGCATATAATTACCAATTTCTTAACCTTTATTCACTATTGTGCACTAGAGAACAAATCTAATGGTATATGTGATGTTTGTGTTCAGGCACAGGGGATATAGTGGCCATCATGATTCCGGAACCCAAGGGCCGAGAGATCGCTGCCCTGCTGGAACGTAACATCACGGTGACCATGCATGTCACCATAGGAACCAGGAACCTTCAGAAGTATGTGAGCAGGACGTCCGTGGTATTCGTCTCCATCTCCTTCATTGTCCTCATGATCATCTCCCTGGCCTGGCTGGTCTTCTACTACATCCAGAGGTTCAGATATGCTAACGCGCGTGACCGTAACCAGGTATTGTATGGTCATTATGACAACTAACACAAGCAGCTTGACCACTGTACTTACTTTTAATGTATTTAAGGCAGTTGCTCTCCCTGAGGTGAATTGCCAGGACTCACCTTTTCCAAGCCGGTTGTGTTCCTTCTGTACTGGTGGCGCGGTCTCGCTATGGCCAAAATGTTAGCCAGACGGTTAGGTGGTGGTAATCCTGTGAACCGCTAAACCATTGAGTGACCACTACTGTTCCGCTTCTGATACACCTGTCAGAGGCGGCCGACCGTGAAGTTGCTGTTACGTCTGTGACCGTTCCGTCACCAGGCTGGATCGGGCAGAACTCCCTGGGTCATCAAGGGGAATTGGTTACTGTGGTTCTCTCTGTTTGTCTTGAATTTCTCTACTTCAAAAACTTGTCACGCCCGAAACCACAAATCTTCCCTCGGTTGGTGTCACATGGAACAAATGTCCTTGATTGATGGGGAGCCGCTGTGGCCTAAAGTTTTTATTTTCCGTTTTCTGTGTCGTCGTAGACAGTGATGTTTAGCAAGAGACATTTTGCTCTGCACTGAGGCGTTAAGGGTTAGGGCAGGTACACGCTGACCTGTCACCCTGTCATGTTTCTCTGAGTGCACTTTTTATCACTGGTCCTCCCAAGCAGTGGATTTATTGGACATACCAGAAGTAGTAGTTCTCCATGTTTGGTTGCTTATCTTCCTTATCCTTGTCTTCTTTGATCTTCTATGTGCAGAGACGTCTTGGGGATGCAGCCAAGAAGGCCATCAGTAAGCTACAAGTCCGAACCATCAGGAAAGGTGACATGGTAGGTCCAGCTGAATACTTCAATGACCTCTATTTAAACATGTTGAGTTCATGTGTTACGAATGTTGTTGAAAAAAATGGCAAGGGTAGGCCCTGAGTCACTTCATCCGGGCGCTGGGCCTGTTGTGTACCTTGTTACGAATGATACGGCCGTGTGACTTGTTACGAATGAAACGGCCGTGTGACTTGTTACGAATGATACGGCCGTGTTACTTGTTACGAATGATACGGCCGTGTGACTTGTTACGAATGATACGGCCGTGTGACTTGTTACGAATGATATGGCCGTGTTACTTTTTATGATACGGCCCTGTTACTTGTGATGAGTGTTTATTTTGTGGTGTTCTGAATGACTTGTGTGTTGACTTCATGTTTTCAACAGACTTTTTTCGTCTAACAGTCCTCATTTTGAAAGCCTTACTCTGACTTGAGCTCTAGCTAAGGAGGAAAAATCTTGCAAGTTAGCTGATATTGTGATTTAGCTTGACTTAAAATATTGTAAATCCCTGCTTCACACTTTATGATCAAATTTTCCTTACTAGGATTGTTGTTCCCTGCGGGGATAGAAAAAAACACACACACACACACACACACACACACACACACACACACACACACACTTTCATCCACCGCCTTCACAACCATGACAGCCAGAAAGTGTTGTAATGTAAGTTATCACCACAGTGAAAACATCTGCTCCCAAACCTCCCCGGGTTTCACTTCTCTGTTCGCCTCCCTTTCGTGGTCAATGAATAGACTACGCCAACAATCCCCAACCCTGGTCCTGAAGTTCCCCCAACAGTACACATTCCTACTGCAGCCCTAGATAAGTACACTGGGTTCAACGAATCAGTTAACCATCAGGTTTAATTGTTTGCATTCTTCCTGCGTTAATATGAAATGTGCACCGCACTTCAGCCAGCAACACTCACACGCTCTCTCAGACTAGATCCATGCAGGTTAATACAACGAAAGAAACGGCTTGGGAATTATTCCGTGTATTTCAACCCACCTGATGCCAAGTGTCCATAGGTGTTTTACCCCAAAACGGCTGCTCTTGTTCCAAGACCTCGACCTGGTCCTGGTGGACCAGTCCCCGGTGACCCGTGATCAGCTAAGGACAAACCCGAGATCACTGGGGACTTGTTAAGCGCCGACGTGACGGTGATCGGGGCTTTCGGAGCGGTCGCCGTCTTTTAAACCGACGCGAACAATTTACCTCGGCTGTGTTTGATAATGTACCTCAGTAAACCCTATGATACTGACTGACTCCTTTTACATTGTCTATGTGTGTGTGTGTGTTTTAATTGTAACTATACACATTGCAAGGCTTGGATCCTTCTCTCCCTCATTCACCTTCCAGGAAATGAGAACAAGGCGACGTAAATTAACCAAAATGTCTCCTGTGTGTTTGGTGTTCCAGGAAACCGAGTCCGACTTTGACAACTGCGCCGTGTGCATCGAGGGCTATAAGGCCAATGATGTTGTCAGGGTGTTGCCATGCAGGTAAGACCGCCCTCTCGGCGTCTCTTCGGTGAGCTGTCAAATTGGCAAGTTATTATGAATGTGTCATAGTTATCCCTTTTTCACAGTAGGTCCGTTGGGAATGATGTACGACAGTAAGATAGTTCTGTAACTATGAGAGTGGGTGGATTGTTAACACCGCTGATTTACTGCCTGGTCCAGCCCCCTATGACACGTTATCCTGAGAGTCTCATCAAAATCTGCTTTGTTTAATGCAGCACCGTCTGGAGGTTATTGGTGCAGATCCGGTTTTATGTAGTGAGGTGCATTATACTTCCAGTTTCTCACGCCTCCCATTTATTAAATCAGACCCAATATGCGATCGCGACCCCTAGTTTGGAAAACACGAACTGAAAGCATTATGGAATGTTATCAGGGAGACTGGCTGTGGATGACATCATCCAGGTTGGTTAAGTCCATTTCGTGTGTTTGACTTCCGTTTCAGGCACATTTTCCACAAAAGCTGTGTGGACCCTTGGCTTCTGGACCACCGGACCTGTCCCATGTGCAAAATAAACATCCTCAAAGCCCTGGGAATACCTGTGAATACCATTTTTTTTCATACCCTCAGCTGCCTTGTTGTCTTTGTTCGCTGGGGAGTGTTGGTTTTCCTACTTAATAAATGTGTCCGCCACAGCCCAACTTTGACTGCGGTGACGACATTCCCCCTGATTATGAGATGTCCCCGGGCGGCCCGCCCACCAACCCCATCACAGGGGCAAGTGATGTCACGGTGGGAGCTGAGGAGAGCTCAGTCGCTCTGGACCTGGCGGACATGGACCAGGCGAGAGCCTTGCCAGCGGTCTACCACGATGCCCGTGACACGCTGCCACAGGCCGGGGACAGCCGGCACATCGCCAGCAGTGAGTATACACGCACACACAGGAACCTAGGCACCTACAAAACCTTCAAATGGAACTGTCTGGCAGTCTTGGTCCCGGAGACTCATAGATTATGCAGCAGGATTTTGTTCCAGCCCAGTGTATTTAACTGACGCCGTGCCCTTTAGACTCACTACAGATACCCTGCACTTCATCAGTTCGGATCACAGAGCTGAGCCTGTAGGTCTGTGCCGTCCGCCAGGAGAGAGTTATCGGGGATATGAAAGTGTGCTGTTTATAAAACAGACCTTGTTGCCCACTCAGTCTCCGCCAGAACACAGAGCAGATTCTCTCACTAGCGGAGAACGAGGTCCCGCTTCCTCACTCCATGGGTCCACCTGTGCGCGTCCACAGTGACTGCCTCCTCCACGTAAAAACGGGATTTTAGACCGGGCCTAACGGGGTCTCTCACTGAAAGTAGTGCACTATTTAGGAGATAGTGCGCCATTTGAGATGCCTGGCGAGGCTTGGCAAATCGAGGGCCAAAACCAGGCCATCAGCCACCTGCTTTAGTGTTGCCCGAATCCAGCCTGTCCCCCCCAGAGCCCCCCCCCCCGGGCAGAGCCCAAGAGCAGGAATAGTGCTCCTGTTTTTTACTGTCACAAGGTAACCCAGATACAATGGCTGGGTCCACCGACGTAACAGCAAGAGGTGTTTTAAGGCTGCCTAGGTGTTTTGAGGCCGCTGCTTGTTGCTAAGCTGAGGAAGGTGGGTTTTTTTGCGCGTTTGTTCGCTAACAGCTGGTTACCACGAGGTATTCGTTAGTGTGTTTTACTCAGGTTTGCCTGTGTACAACTTGTGGCCGAGCAGGGCGTTTACGCCGGCGCAATCCACTTCCTGTTCCACCCACCGTGCTGAAGTTCCTGCCAAAGTCGGCGTGGCCGTGTCAATGTTAAGTTAGGGCTGCCTTTGTGGCGACGTCTCGGCTTCCAAGGGGCCTCTACGTTAGAGACCCGGTAAACACCCAAACTAACCCTAACACAATACACACTTCTGCTTCTTGATCCCCGTGAATGGCCTTTATAAATCTGAGGTAAACATGCCACGTTTTAACCACACACAGCCCCTAAGATCCCCGCTGTAACATCGCCGTAAACCCCTACATCGAGAACAACTCCCTGGTTTCACGGAAATACACCCCGGAATGTTTTCAAGCTTCCCCGCCAGGCCCCTGAAGGGATATATGTGTCGTCAGGGGGAGTGATTTGTAGGTTGCGCAAAATGCAGAGCCCCAACGGGGCTGAGTCATTCCTTATCAAATGGCTCAGCATGCTGACGCGCTAGGCCTATTTATCATAAGTACTCGCGTTAGCCTCACTGTAGCTTGGCTGTCATGAGCATGATAGCTTACTGCTGCGCAGGCAGTAAAATAAACCCGGGAGTGGAATGAAATTTTGGGTCGGGAGCTGGAAAGCTCAGGGCGGGTGTATTAGCGGCGCCTGGGAAACATTTGTTCAGATCTGAATTTCTGGCCGTTCTCGTAGATCCTGCAGTTCACTAAGATCCATGGGGCGCTCCTGATTGTAGGACTGCGTTCAGACTGTAACGTAGCATGTCTAATTTAAATTGGCATTCAGCAGACCTGTTCATGTTGGGTCATACCAGACAACACTGATATACTGTGTGACTATTGAAGTGAGTATGGAGCATTACAGCATACTGTTGTTGTCAGGCATGCATGCAAAACTGGGGTACAGAAGAAATGTTTTCCTGTTAAAATACAAGCAGCTGAGTCTGACTTCAAGCAATAGTCACACACAATGATAAATGGAGTAAAACTTCCATCTAGACACATTTTATATATTTATGTCATGGTCACCAGTGACACCAGTCCATAACAATGAAAAAGTTACCTCAGCTTCAGCCAGCAAAAGACTAGCAGTGGCTAGCTGTGCTAACTGTCTGTGTTAATGCGGGTCAGGATTCTAATGGCAAATGTTTTAGGTATGAAGTAGGTTGTATAAATGTCTCACCAACATATGTTGTATTAAAAACTCATAAAAAAGCAGTCTTGTCATTTCATTTTAAAGAAGGGACAACATTTAGCATGATCATTTTGTTGCTAATTTGATTCGGCGCGGGCGGAGGATTTTTTTACTACTTTACCTCCGTAGAGGGGTGTGGCCACTGTGAAATGTCAGGTGGTGAGGATCTATGTCACTAAACACACCAACCATGAGTATCGGGAGGGGTTGTCATGGTTACACTGGCTAGCATATACTTACATCCACCCCTATTTCCTGTCTCTCTTCTTTTTCAGATAACATTTAGGGTCAATCAGATTCTCAGTTTTTCTTTTTCTTTCCCTCCACCTGTAACTAGAGAGAAATTCTCAGTAGTTCTTGTCTATAAAAGCTTTAACATTCCACCCGCGATCATAACTCTATGTTTTCCTCTGTCCGTCACTCTTTCTGTGAATAGAAACTGCAGTTATGTTCCATCGTGATGATTCCCAAGCCAGATATCAGACGCACAATGTTCTTTCTTTAACTTGCCATGAAAAATTAACATTGTGTTGTTGTTGTTTTTAGTTGTGGCGCTAAACAGCTAATTGTGGCACCTGACAACTGCCTGAGGTAAATAGTCTGAGCTGAGTATTTGTGCTCACCCAGGGCCTCGTTTATCAATATGGCAATAAATAATATTCTACTTAGGAACTGAATTTACACTGTTCGTATGCACACAAAGACTATTGATTTATGAAGCAATCCTACAACAGTCTCACACTTATCAGTAGATCACCATGGATAAATACCAATTATTCTTAGCCCCAGAGCTTGTTCACAACCATAGTTTTTTCATTTTTAAATTCTGCTAATTATCCATATATGGTCAAAATCATACCTTTAAAGCTTGTGGGAAATATACAATGCCGGACTGTTGCCGAAAAAACGAACTTAATGTGTAATTTCTCTTCAGAGATTAAATAAAAGCATAAAAGCTTTGCTACACTGAGATGACCATTAATTCTGTTCTTTCTAAAAACGTTTCCTATCTCTAACAGTGTGCTCTCTATGAAATACACTGTGTGGTAAATCCTTCATCAGTCAACTGCGACTTTATATCTCATCTCATTGTGTTGTAATGTCTTGTCAATTAAAGCTTTTACACAGGGTAATAATTTACCAACAGACTGTACCTTATGGCTTATTAATGTAGAAGGTATTCTGACTTGGTCGGCAGACATCCTAGAACTATGGGCTGGTTAGCAAATGGTTGCTTTTTCTAGTCCTAGACCTGACAAGGTACAAACATCTTGCATCGTGCCGTTGCTTCTGGAAGTCTCTACATGTGTCTGATGAATGGAAGCGTTTAAAATGTGAAATTAAGTGATACATAGTAGGTAGCTTTTTGTATATACTGCATTGATTCACTCCAAAAAACGAATAATAAAAACCTCTATACGTTATTCTCACAGTGTCATTAACATTTCAGCGCTTAGCCGTGTGCTCATGTGTGGTCAGGACAGTGGATAATTTTAACAAAACTCGTTTTGACTGAAGAACCCGTGAATGGTTTATTTAGAGATTTGTCCTTAGGCTTGATTTATAAATGAGGACCTTGATGTCGTGGGTGTGAGTTAGCCTCTGATTTTGAAAGGTACTGTAAAACCAGTACAGTACCAGTTAAAAGTTTGTGACTGGAGGTGGTCCAGTGACCCCATCTTGTCTCTACTACTGCAAATGATCCACCATTTTGGCTCCACGCTGGTGTACCTGTATCTCTGTCCTCTTTAAAGGTGTCCACCATGTTGTTCCTGCCCTGACCAGTCTCTCTCCCCGCAGGCGAGCATCAGCCCCCGATGAGCAGCGACTCCGACACCTCCCTCATCCTGGCTGTGGAGGTGGGTCTGTCTGACGCGGAGCTCTCCCTCGAGCACGAGTGCAGCTGTGGCGAGGTCAAGTCCTGAGCCAATCAGCGTCACTCGTGGGGTTGCCCCGGAGAAGAGGGGCGGGACCAAAGGGTCGGTGGCTCCGTCCCCAGTGCTTCTGGCCCACTGATGAGTGGCAACTGAATTGAAAAAAAAAACACAACCAAGCAACAGCACCCCTTGCACGGTCTCCGAACAATGGTTCCTCTTATCCTGCCTCACTTCACTGACTACATTCACCTTGTATTTTTATTTTTGTTCTTTTTACCTCCACCACCTTCATTTGGTCGCCATGGAGACCGGGCAGCCAATCACAGCTTTTGTTAATAGCCCCTGGGCTGAGCAGGTGTTTCAGCATCTCTGTTAGTGGTCTCCGTCACCATCACTTGACTCTTTGACTTGATTGTCACTGCCAGCGTGTTCCAGTACAAAACGCAGAAATCTTTACACCTAGTTATTGGACTATCTGTATCTATATATGGTCGAAATACAGCCTACTACAGCATGGGCTTTGAGTGTCAAAAAATGGTATTGCATGTTTTGAGTAAACCAGCTTTTTACTCGTGGTAAACCTTAAGCTGACGTTTTTTCACTATCTGCTCAAAATAATTAATTTGAACATGAAATGCTTCCCCCATCATCTTCAAATTTCTTGAAGTCCTGTTTGCACTCAAGGCAACACCCAGCCGACTCAGGAGAGTAGAAGATCGAGAAGTGTCATCTTGCAGAGATGTTGTATTTCTCATCACGCAGCTTATTTAAAATAACAAAGTGTAGTTACTGCCAATTTGCAACGCCGCTTGCCAGTCCCAACGGCAATGTGTTTCAAACATTCAATGCTTTCAACTTTATTTTCTTGGTCTTTCAGAGGTCCAAAAGGTTTTTCGCAGTTGTTCTAAAGTACTGTAACACACCGCGTGTCACGGGAACACTATTACCAAATAACAGCGTTTTCACCCCACCCAGTTGACAATCATAGCTCACGAAAATGGAGACATGTAGCGATGTCAGTGATCCACTACTACGCTGCTTCATACTGCTAAACCGCTGTATCACTGGTAACCTTACGCAGCACAGCAGGCTATTGTAGTGAGGTCCAATGGTTCGTGAGTAACAGATTTAGCAGGGAATTTAATTCCATCCCCCCTCCCTCCGACCAGTTGAGCCCCCCAAATAGCATATGGATGTGTGTGTTGCTGACCTGACATGCCTGCTGGGCATTTTCTGTGCCAAGCTTTTTCTTTTTGCGGTGTTAAACTTGTCTCGGCTTCCACGTTAGTCGATCCGATTTCGAGTTAGACAAAGTGAGATGGCACAGTGGGTGTGTTGAGATCACCCATTGGATCTGAACTCTTTGTATTACCCAGTCCATAATGGGGGAGTACGTTTTAGCTGTGACTGTGAATTCACTATGAAAGAGTTGTCTTAACCCTGTTGCAGATAGCTGGTACTTCTCGGTCACGTTGTCTGAAGGTCACACTTTAATTTTTTTTTCTATGAATAATTTCAAAATGTTTTCTTTTGTAAATCAACGCGTCGGGAAATTGAAGTCTGACGAACAGCATTTATTTTATTATGAAAATACTTTTATTTTTGTAAGAAAAATAAAAATGAAGGGAAATGTTTACAATCCAGGAGAACGACGTAGAGAGTTTAGTCGCCTGGTTTCACAAAGTTTCCTGGTAATGCTGTTGCATTCTGAACTATATTTCTTAAATTGTGGTGGATGTCCTTCCTCCATCATTTTACCAACGGCCCTCTTTAATTTTTGTTTTATTCCTTTGAAGTCCCTTCACATTATTAATTTGCTGACGTGTTCTTTTGACCCTACAGATGATCGTCCTATCGTGCTTTGATAAACAGATTGAATTTGATGTTCATCATTTCAGTTGCATACTGAAATCTGCATGAAAAAGCACAAGTATTTGTATCGCCATATTAATTGAACGTCCGCTGTTCGACAATGGCTTTCTCTTTACTGTGCGTTCGTTCGTGTCAGTGTTTGTTCCTTTAGGCCGCCAACCAGTCAAGTCACAGTTATGAAAGAAACACACACACAGGCCCTGGTTCCTCTGCCACGGAGTGTATGTGACAATGCTGAAAATTACTTTCCAAAGCTGATAGGTTTTAATGTGTACATTTATCGGTTCCTCCCATACTGATGGGCACCATCTGCTCTCCCAGTTTGCTTCATTGGCTTTGCTGTAGAAATGTATACAAATTCACTACATTTGTGATTGTATTGTATAGGCATTGTGAATGTCTTTTATTATGGATTGAATGAAGAGTGGGTGGGTCATGCTACGAACATGGCTTGGTTAAAGTCATACTCTTCCCAGAGATAGCTATTTTCCCTACACCAAGTACGTTTTGTGTGCTCTTTATGGGCTTCCTTCTGATTCTCCTCACTTCCAAGCATACTCACATAGCATAATGGATTTTAGGAAAGCAAAAGCTCCTTCTTGCAAATATTCACAGCGACACGGTGCTTTCAAATCAGTGTCTGTAGTACAACTAGAGGTTTGTGAGAATGCAGCATCGCCGTGTCTTTTATCCTAAGCCACAATACTTCAGCGCCATTGAAATGTTGTCTGATCTAGATTGGCGTGACCAATCCATACACGGCCCTATTGATGGAGCCATGGGGTGTTGGAGAATAGCAGTACCGTGCACAGACCTTCCAAAGGGCATGTAAAAATTGACAGACGACGCATGCCCATCGGTGTGCGTGACCCACGTCGCCCAGGCAGAAGGGCACATGTCAAATGGAAAGGGCACTAGTTAGCACAGCGGTACGTGCGCGGCACAGGTTGAGCCTTACCTGTGCACGTGCCTGGATAATAGGAAGACTGTGTCTACCTGAGAGGTGTGATCATTCAAAAGCCTCTGGTTTTGGCAGGAAATGGTAATTCACTCCCTTGGCGAGTGGGCCCAATGCCTGTCCACTCATTTCAACCGTGTTTTAAAAGCATTTCGATGAAGCACTGTATATCTGTTATATTTGTGATGTCAACTTAAAGAAACCTGTGTTTTTCTTCCAAGTGTTTTGAGTTATAAATGCACTTTTAATAATCTTATAGTAGATTGTTGCCTACCCAATGGTGGTATAATCATTTCAGGTATACATGAATTTACATAACAGAAACTCATATTTTCAATGTAGCCTTTTGAATGCTTTTGTCTTTTTCTTTGTCTTTCTTTAATTGGTTGTGATTCCACCCTTCCTAGAATGCACTTTATTCCTTGAGAGTTTCTGTAAACTACAACTTAACGACAAAGCGTATTTTCAATATGATTGACCTTGAATACAGTTGACCACGTTTTTAAGAAAGAGGGCTACAGTATTGGAAATGGCACATGTATGCTTTTTGTTTGGGTCTGGGGTTCTGTTATCCAGACCAGTATACGAATTGTGGGTTTTGTTACAAAAAGTTTCAATATTATATACAGCAGAGTCTTACCATGTTGCTATGTGGTTATATAGATTGTGTAAATAAGTTGGGTGGTGTTGATGACATACCGTCAGTACGGTTGTAGTACAATGTTGCACGTGTTAATGATTGTAAGGTACAATAAATTGTATTGCAAGTTCTTTTTTTCCCCTCATCAGCTGTGAATTTGTCTGGTTTCCATTTTGTTACTGTTAATATTGTTTGGCCACTGCTGAAACCAAGAAAATCCATAGAAGGCTAATGACACGATTTGTTAAGTGATGTACTGGCCAATAACTAAATAACACTATCATACAGTGTCCTGTTGATTCATGTTGGCGAACGCACTCAAGCATACTGGCCATATTCCAAATACCGTCCTAATATCTATGGGAGCCTTGTCCATTTCACTCTAAACTAAGGATATTGTTTCATAGGCTGTCTACACAAACAGCCCTAGTTTTGAAGTATTGAACAGCTTACAAAAAGATCGTGCATTGCACGAGAACGCAAAAATCAGAGTTTGGAAGCCTACATGAAGGCAGCCGAACGAATCTACCCAGTAAACGGGCCGTAATCCAGATGACACGGAAGGCGTCACCTGCCCATGGCTGTTTGTACGGTGTCGTAACAGTTATAGTCTAAATCTTGGCCGCTCCAAAAAAACGGTTGTGTTTATGTGGCTTGGAATGCAGGGATGGGGGGTTGCGATTCCATTGAGCTATCCCCAGAGGTCCTCAACGCATGTCACCCAGCGTTATCTTCATTTTCCACACGCGGTGGTGTTGGGGCGTTCGTATCCACACAACGCCTGGTTCAGTTTCACCGGGGACAATTTAGCATGTCGCGCCCACTCAAATGCATGTACAATATGATGCAATTTGGAGCCACAAGGATGCTGTTGCGTAATAGTGGAGCGCCAGCTGGGAAATGGCTCTTACACATTTTAGGGCACTCAGGGGAGTAGGGGGAGAGGGATTTTTTTTGTCTAATGGAAAGAATGAGAGCCTCATTGACGTTATTAAACTACGCAGCATAAATGGCAATGCAGCTAAAGCCCATGTGTCTGCAAAAGTAATTCCTCTTACAGACATGTAGGCCCACTGTAGCCTATTTCCTTTGCTGTGAAGGTGCGTTGTTAGGCCAATGTTCTCCGGAAAAGGTTTAGACCAGAGAAAGCTATTTAACTCTGGCCCTGAAAGACTGAAACCCTTTCGGTTTTTCATCCTTTAAATAAAGGGCCTGATTCAGACCCCCATTTTTCGCTGGTGAAAGCAAAAAACAGGTGGTTTGGCCATCCAGGACCTGAGTTGGATAGCCCAGTTATTGTTTTACCAGGTAGGTATGCTAACAAGACATTAATGTTTAAAGCAATGACCTGGGAGCGATGGGGATTAACTGTCTTGCCCAGGGACAGACCAACAGGGTTTTTCATTCCAAAATCTTCGTCTCACTCTATTGTGAGAAAATTTATGGTTTTTGACTGCTGCAGTTTGGTTTAGTAACATAACAATTATGAAAAATACGGATACAAACAGAAATGTAATCTAAATTAAATAATGGTTTATGCTTCCATCTGCTGGCCACTGTGAGCGTTTAATTGCATTGAGCAAAGCCAGAGGTACGAGGCCATTTTATACGTATATCATGATTGATTTGCATATGCAAAAATGAAAAATTTACGTATATAAATAACCGTATTGAAATAACTCAGCAACTTTCTTGGATGCTGTTGCTATTCTTCAAAGAGGGAAAAAATAAGTAAACATTTTGTTACTGGAGACCATACATAATAGAACAGTCATTGTTAATGTGTAGACAATCCTTTCGGATACATCAGGAATACAGATTATTTACTTTACAGCTTCATGTGGGAGACTTTTATTTAGATATCTCGTGACCTGGAAGTACTTTTTAGTGCCCGGACAAGGTTAGCTGCGGTTAGGAAAGACGGCGTGGATTCTAACATTTTGGGTAATGGTCTTTAAATGTGTTCTTTATGTTTTAAATAGAACATATTTGTTGCCTCTTATATTGGTTAAATGTAAAATGATTAAACATCTCGTATGCATTTCCTAGTACTTCCATGAGGCGTTAGTACAGAGTTGCTGAAGGACCTCAGCACTGTAGGAGTGGGAGCTAGCTGAACTGTTAGCTAGATTTGACAAACTTATCGTGTGTACCGGTATTGGCAATTGCTTGCTGGTTAATTGTGTTATTTGAAATAAGACATCTATACACCTAGCTGATACGAATTAAGGACGGTAACTATTTCTAGTAGCTGACATTGCTACAGGCAACATTCTTTTATGTTTTTCTTTAATCGGGATTGTGTCCAGTCTACAGATTTATGTAATTCTGATGATGCATGCTAGCTCGCCACTAATCCCCTGTACGCGTTTCTAAGTCTCAGCCACGTAAAGCCAGTTTCAGTTACTGAAGGATGCCTAAAAAGAAGACTGGTGCCCGTAAGAAGGCAGAGAACCGCAAGGAACGGGAGAAACAGACTCGAGCTAATAAAGGCTTCGTTGACGTGGCGAAGGCAGCCTGCAATTCGGCAATGGTATGGCATATTCAGTACATGGTCTCGTGAAAACACATTATAAACGGGTTAGTTTTTTACCTGAAGGCTGATTGGCTCGAGGCAGGGGTTTATTACACCTACACACAACCGTACTTACAGTGATTATGATTGTAACCAGTTCCGATGTAGATTATTATTATACTTACTGGCCCTTGCATCTTATGTTGCAGGAATGTGACAAATGCCAGAGGTAAGATGCCTTAACAAAATACAACAGGATTTATTTTGTAGCAGTTACATTCTGCAGACAGTGGAGGCTTTGATACTTTGTTCCCATGTTTTAACGACCAACCAAGACGGCAGAAGAACCGAGCGTTTTGCTACTTCTGTGCCAACGTGCAGAAGCTTCCCCAGTGCGGGCAATGCGGTGAGCTACCTAGATCCAGTACTTATTGAAGCATGTCTGTATACAATATGAAACAGCCCTTGTGTTTACTGAGCCCAATACAGTACACCTTTATTTTTCCCCCATAGGGGTGAAAAAAGAAGGTTAAACGTAAAAAATGTGTGTAGGAAAACGTGTATGACATGCAATGTAAAAACTCTGTCTTTTCCAACTAAAGGGAAAACCAAATGCATGAAGTCTTCAGACTGTGTCATCAAGCACCCGGGGGTCCACGCTACAGGGATGGGCATGGTGGTAAGAGATGACAGTGTACTGAAGAACATTATAATTCCCATTGAGTTTACAGTATACGGTCACAGTTGTTAGTGCCTACACAGGCACACTATAGAAAAATAATGTGCCTGTGTAGTTTTGATTGTCATTGTTTTTCAGCTTGATGTATCATTATGATCAGAGCCCTGTGTTTTGGTTGGTCGTGTTTCATGACCTTTAAGTAGGGCTAAGGGTGTGCTATTGCTCTATTTTCCTGCTTTGAAAGGTCTAAGATTCGAAAGCTATTGCAAGATTATTTCATTCAAATTTGTATTTTGTGTCTATATATGGAAGACCAGATGCTTTACAATTTCAACCACTTGGTTGGTGGAAAGAACAATCAAGTGTTGTTTTTTTTGTTTGAGTTGTTTTTAGTATGAGTGCCCTGACTTTATATATTTACATGAACAGAACTACTGCTCTTAGGATGGTATTGGATGGTAAGCGTAGTAAATTACTGATAGCTCTAAAGGTTCTCAGTTTGTTGTTGTGATTATAGTGTTAGGATGAGATTTGATGATGGAAAACTGGTCGGAGATCATGGAGAGTAATTTTCCTGTTGATCGTTTAGCTGGCCTACCAACGCATGGTCTAACAACGATCCCCTGCGGAATGTTTTTGGTAAACGCATGTTTCACCGTTATAGGAACAAGGAAACCTTAAAACAATCTGTGTAGCCTATTAACAGTTCAAGGGTAATGCTTTGGCAAGATGATTTGTTATTATGATTACTGCGGGTGGGTGTTTGGCGGGTGTAGTGAGTGTTGAACAGATGTCAAACAGCCGGACGACGTGGGCACATTCGCCAATAGTGACGCGAGGCCTTCGGTAGAGGAGAAAAGGCTAGCGGTTATCTGTAGCCGTGTTGTATCAGGACAGGCCACAGGTGATGTAACAGGGTAAGTTAAAACACTGGACCTAGCATTTCTATGTATGACTAATTCATATCTCTCCATCAGGGGGCAGTGTGTGACTTCTGTGAGGCTTGGGTTTGTCATGGAAGGAAGTGCCTCAGCACCCATGCTTGCGTGTGTCCTCTCATGGATGCTGACTGCATCGAGTGTGAACGCTGCGTCTGGGACCATGGTAACCGACACCACTTCTAAAATTACCAAAAAAGCCTGGTTTTAGAAACCAAAGGCCTGTCTGTGTTTTTTCTTTTCTCTTCAAATTCTGGATTTGTTCTAATAAATACACACTGATGCTGGTTTCTTGCCACTCTCCCCTTCTAAGAATTCCCATTTTCCTGTTTGACACAGGAGGAAGAGTATATCGCTGCTCCTTCTGCCATAACTTCCTGTGTGAGGACGATCAGTTTGAGCACCAAGCCAGTTGCCAGGTCCTGGAGGCAGAGACGTACAAATGTAATTGCACACTTTGAATTATCTGCTTCCTTTTTGGTTGAGTCCTGAGAACATTAAGTTGCCTGGGTTGCTAAGATCAATATGCTGAACACCCTACCTGGAAAGGAAACGTGCACATGCACCGTTCAAAAGTCTGGAATTGAAGAATAGAAAAGTTGAAATTCATCCAAAGAAAGTTTAACCTCTAGCAATACCGACAGAGTAAACAAGTGTCAGTGTGTGAAGTCAATTATCAGACTGTCTCCTTCAGTAAATTTCATACATTTGAATGCTCCTCTAACTGCACTACATTGGATGGATACCCAGTGGAAAATACATGTTATATTATGCTAACTGGGAATTCCTCCCCATATGAATTTCAGGTGCTTCATGCAATAGACTGGGGCAACACTCCTGCCTACGCTGCAAGGTAATTGAAAAAACAGATCCACAACGCCTTACACACCTGTTAATCCGAATTTAACTCTGTCCCTGCTACAACTAGGTGAAAAATCACATTTGGCTTTCGGCTATTGGTTAGCCCAGGTAAACGCCAAGAAGTATCTTCAAGCGTCAACCTATTTGTTTTCTAGCGACTATGCTGCGTCAGTTGGGCTACATGTGCTAAAGCTAACTGCTAAATGCATAACTGACAATATGGGTCATATGCATATGTGAAGGGGACATTAACAAAACATTTACAAACTTCAATACAGGTTTTATCGACAGAGGAAACAATTGAGCAAACAAAAGTATTTTTCTTACACTGCATAAAGATATGCACCTTGACTTTACACACACATATTTACATACACTTTGTAAATGTCTTTGTTACTGTATTTCCAGGGAACTACATTAGAACATTGTCATTTCATTCACTCAGTTCTCAACCAGAGCAGATTAGTTTGTCTATTCAGAAAACCCCACACAACTTTCCTTAATAAAGCTACAATCAGACATGGCAGGGCTAGTATGAAAATGTGGGTGCCAGAAAAGGGTTAGTGCCACAACATCTGTTAGTTCAGAGGGAAATTCCTAGTCACACAGCTAAATAAATTTTCTGGTATACAAGCAAACCTTTGCTTTCACGATCTTCAATACATCTGCTGGACTTTACACATTACAATGTAGCCGATACAGAAAACTGTCTTTACCTCCCCAGGCCTGTTTCTGTGATGACCATGTGAGGAGTAAGGTGTTCAAACAGGACAAAGGCAAAAATCCGCCCTGCCCCAAGTGTGGCCATGAGACCCAGGAGACCAAAGACCTCAGCATGTCCAGTGAGTTACCGCATTGTCTTATTGTTTTAGTCGTTCATAGAGACACAGCTCTTCAGTTGTAAGCAGAGGACCTGAGTATTAGTTTAGTGATGGCAGTTTTCAATAATTGATAATCCCTAATACTACAGGGAATTTTGCATTCTTATGTAGCCCATACACAGGTGTTTGGTGGCAACAAGTCAAATACATGTTTACTTCCACACCAGCTTTGCAACTGTCAGGTGGCTTATTGTAAAAATAAGGCCTTAGCCTATGTCACTAAACTATATAAACCATTTAATCTATTTCCTTTTAGTTGTACATTCCATCTGCATCAGAATGCTGTACTATGCCTATAGTCTACCAATTCAAACGTTATCAAAGAACAATAGCTGACAGACTGAGTTAATTTTCAAATCTGACTAAAATTCTACTGCACACCTGCATGAAGCCAATTTACCCATGAGTTGGGTAAATTGCTTTCTGTGTGTAGCAATATTATACATTAACCATTACATTGTATTATCGAACAGCGTCCTAAAATGACACATCTATTCAAACCCGTGCCCTGTATGTCACTGTAGGTAGGATTGTCAGCTGAATGACGTTAGATTTTGTAATTGGCACATGTAACTTTGTGTCAATGTAGCAAGTTATTGGGAAATTTCTGGCAAATCAATAGAGGATGAGAATACAAATGACTACACTAAAAGTTATTGAGACCTTATCATGCGTATAATAATCTTAGATAGCACATTTGAATGCTAACGGCCTGCGGTTGTGTAAATTATTAAGCTGTGTGTTCAGATACTTGGGTAATTGCATCTAATACCACACTTGAAGCCTGCTTGGACAACACTCTCACCCTGACTGAAGTCTGTGTCCTTGCAATTCTAACCTCAGCGGCTTCTGTTGACATCATTGACAGGTTGAAAAAAGCCTTTTCCTGTGATGACAAATGACTGATAAAACTAGTCAAGTTCTGTTTATGAAACAAGGCGAAACCTACATTGCACTTTATTGGCAACAACAATTCAGATGTTTCCATGTGGCTTCAGTTCAAATGTTTCCTTCTGTTGAGACTTGACAGTGACTGTTCATCCATGAGCATAACAAGGAATAAACAAAGAGTAACTAGAACGATCCAAAGGTTGCGCAATCCTGGTTTGCAACGCTTTTACCCAACACCAGTCATTGTCAAAAATGTTGTAGACTATTGGGATTTCCACTTCCCCAGTTTGCACACTGAAAGTTCAGCCTATTGATAATCTCACTGAATATAAGCTTTTCACAATTCATGTTTAGCCTAGTGTATTTTTACTGCAAAAAATTCAAAATATGTTGTTTGTGTAACAGTCGCTTGAAGTTGTAATTTAACAGATCCATTGGAACAATCATCAGTACAGAGACCAACAGAGTAAGCAAGCAAGCAAGCAAGTTTATTTATATAGCACAATTCATACATAGAAGCAATTCATTGTGCTTTACAGTGAAAATAGAAATAATGCAATAAAATCAGTTTACACAGAGGTTATTCCTCTGATAGCACCAGAACTTGCATTACAATTGGTAAAATATAGCAGGATGTACATTTAATAACATAATAAATTAAAGTAGTGTCATGACAATTGCTCTGAGTGTTGCTTGCTAGGTTCAAGCTTATATTCCGTCCCAACAGTATAGGTGACAGCATTTGCACTTGTAGAATGTTCATGCAAGGAATTGTTGCTGTAAATGCAAGGTTTCCCACAGACATGACTCCAGGAGACATAGGTTCCTTGAAGAGTTTTTCTTAAATCATAGAATATTGGTTGCAACCCGGTTAACCACTAACACACACGGGTGCATCTAAGAAAAATTGAATATAGCGTAATTCAAATCAAAAGCGACACCTTTATATAGTCTACATTCATTACACGGGAAGTGAAACATTACAAGCCTTTTGTTGTCACTCTTTATGATTACAGCTCACAGCTCATGGAACTTACAGTTAAAAAAAATCCAGTATCTCAAAATATTTGACTTGACAGAAGAATTTAACAGGTGTGGACTTGTGAGGTAGTCGGCATATACACTTATCAGCTATAACATTATGACCGCTGACGGGTGTAGTGAATAACACTGATAGTCCTGTTTTCATGGCACCTGTCAGTGGGTGGGATGTATTAGGCAGAATGTAAACAAGGGCAAAATTGTGATAGCTATATGACCTGGAAAACACATGGCAACAGGATGCACTATGGGAAGAAGGCAAGCCGGCGGAGGCTGTGTGATGCTTTGGGCAATGTTCTGCTGGGAAACCTTGGCTGCCATTCATGTGGTTCCTACTTTGACATGTACCACCTACCTAAGAATTGTTGCAGACCATCTGCACCCTATCATTGCAATAGTATCCCCTGTTGGTATTGGCTTCTTTCAGCAGGATAATACGCCCTGCCACAAAGCAAAGACGGTTCAGGAATGGTTTGTGGAACACAACAACAGGATCCAGGAGTCGACATGGCCTCCAAATTCCCCAGATCTCAATCCAGTTGAGCATCTGTGAGATGTGCTGGACAAACAAGTCTGATCCATGGAGGCCCCACCTCGCAACTTACAGAAATTAAAGGATCTGCTGCTAACATCTTGCTGCCAGATTCCACAGCACACCTTGAGAGGTCTGGTTGAGTCCTTGCCTCGACAGATCAGGGCTGTTTTGGCAGCAGAAGTGGGAACTACACAATATTACGCAGGTGGTCATAATGTTCTGGCTGATCGGTGTATGTACCACGGCAGAGACGTCGAGACAGAGACCGTTCTTGGGACAGCCTCTGTTTTACAAGAGTAGCTCAGGGTGGATATTTGTTCGCATCCGATGTTCTCTTTCACCATTAGCCCGTGTTTACTGGCTGGGTACTATTGGGAAACAATAAAGCAAATGTGTTATCGTCAGAGATTGTAACAGATATAAGGGGCACACCCCCTGTGGAACTTAGTGTCATTAGTCCACCTATCACACACTTTCCTTTATGGCTCTTGCATGGGCCAGAGCCAGTTGACTCAGACTATATTAACAATGACATCTTATTTGAAAGGTGACTCAACATTACATTTAATTTAGACTCAAACCTGGCGCAGTGCGAAGAATCATCATAGCACACGCTGTTCCCAAATGATCATAAAATGATTTGACTCAAAGTGTTGCTTAGAACGAAGTCAAGCCTGGTGGAAAGAGAGAAGGGCTGTGCAGTGAAGCAGGAAGTGTAGGCACCTAACATAATTCTAGAAGTTCACAAACAAACAACCCAGCAAATACAGGCAGGCATGTTTATTGTGTAATGGCAAAAAAAAAAGAATGTCCAGGCTACATTTGATTTGGGACATTCTGTTAATCAACCGCCGTGTAGTCACTTTGGGAGACTCCAGCTTGTTTTGCCCCTCATATCTTGAAGCTATAGGCCCAGTTTGATTGTTTTTCAATGTAACCATCAGAAATGAATAATAAGTCAAATTGAGGTCCACCTTTCCGTTGCGTATTGCACGTTTTGTTCTCGCCCTTGTTAGTAGAGTCACTATCCCCCAAAAACATGCGTCCACCATGCTGTTATAAGTTCCGTCACACTTAATGATCTGCACAGTCTATGGCTCGGTGACCTTAATGCAGGGCAGGCCTGGAGCACCTCTTAAAGGGGGCTTGGGTTTGACCAAACTCCCAATATCTTACATATGCTTTCAATGTGTAAACAATCCTTTGTACCAATCGTAAAGGATCTTCTAATACATTTTAAGGTTGAACTCCGGAGGGGTGTTTCAGAAAACTGGCCCTGAACATATTGGGTCTAACCAGATGAGTCACCGAGCTTTTGGTTCACGAAATGCTTATTCTCATCACCTTTTGGCCAAGTGAAGCGCAGATTGGTTGATCCTACAGCTCTTAGGCTATAGACTTGGTTCAGATTATGGTTTCTGATCAGGCTACACTTCCTGACTGGAGCCAAACACCTAGAATTGGCTCCAGTTCTGGTTTGACCGATCCAGTTTTCTGGAATACCACTTGAAGGAAGTTGCTTCAATCACCAGTCATTGTAAATGCTTGATTCTAAACTGTGTTTCCTGTCCCCACCCCACAGCCCGTACAACCAAGTTTGGCCGGCAGAGTGGTGCTGATGAGGACAGCTACGGCTATGGCGGTTATGGAGCCTCTGGCTATGACTCCTACTGGAAGAACGTGTCTTCGTCCGGAGAGGGGGAGGGAAACCAGGATGACGACGACAGTGACGACGACGATGACGATGATGAGGAAGACGACGAAGACGAAGAGGAGGACGACGAAGACGAAGAGGTAGCTGATACCCTGGCTGGTCTTAACATGAAAGAGACACCCGCTACTGGAGCGTCCAACTAGTTTGAGGATCTCCACCCTCTTAGGATTCTCACAGAGTGGACTACATAATGAGACCGTTTGCAACACATTGCAGCACAGTTTCCAACTATGTTTAAAGTGTCGGTTCATCACACTATATACTGCTCAATGTTTCTGTACTTGGTCTTGTGTGTGCTGGGACAGACTGCGGTAAATGATTTTCAAATGGCTCATTGTTAGCCTTTTTAATTTGTATGCTACATTAATGTAACAAACAGGTCAAATAGTTGTATTTAGAGCTGAAGTAGAATTCAACATTTCTGTGCTTTACTGCAATCTGGTAAATGCACTACAAATTGTTTGAAGAGTGGCAGTCGATTTGATCAACCAAGAACTCAAATAAAGAGATGACAAATAAAAATGGTCTTATTTATGAAGATTAACACGTAGCTGAGATTATGGATCAGGACGTCAGTAAGCTCCTGGACAGTCTTTGGTGCTACATAGTGGTGTCAGATGCACTGACACAAAATGTCCCACAGGTTCTCAGTTGGATTCAGGCCTTGGGAACGTAAGGGCCAGTCAATGGCATCAATGCTTTTGTCATCCAGGAACCCACACACCCTGGCCACATGAGGTTGAGCATTGTTCTGTACCAGGAGGAACCCCGGGTCCACTGCACCGGCTTAAGGTTTGATGATGGGTCGGAGGATTCCATCCTGGTACCCAACAGAATTCAGGTTACCGTTGGCTAGTGTGTGGAAGTTTGCCCGACCCTCTACGGATATGCCTCCCCAGACCATCACTGACCCACCGCCAAACCGGTCATGCTGAATGTTGCAGACAGCACAACGTTCACCACGGCATCTCTAGACTCTGTGTCTGTCAGGTGCTCATTGTGAACTTGCTGTCATCTGTGGAGAGAACGGGGCGCCAATGGTGGACCTACCAATTCTGGGTAGGATTCTGAGAGAAGTTTGTAGTGCGGTGTATGTAGTGTTCCTTAGCTTGCAAGGTGACAGTGTACAGTGTTATGGTTCACACACAATAGTGGAATTAGCAGAGCTACAGTAGCAAACAAACCAATAGTTTTGGTTGCTAGTGTAGAGATGAAACATGGCATTTAGTCTTTGTTATTTTTCTACAGACACAACCCAGTCTTTCGTTGTAAATGTTCTGTTGCCATGCTGGCTGAGATATACGGGACATCAAATCATGACATGAAAGCAATAAAACCAATAAAATGTCAAATGATGACACACAAGACACAGTTATTTACATCATGATTAGTTGTCCTGTATATCTAAAATGAATGTACACCAAACGGGCCATGTATCAGTAATTCATGAATAGAACTAACCAAACAGGAACAAACATTCAAATATACTGTGGTATAAATATAATTAAAACCAATGTATTTGGTATTGAAACCGCTGATTTACATTAATCAGGCAGGTTTTAAATATGATGACCACAGGAAATGTGTAGTTACTGGTAGCTGCAGTTTGCTGGTGCATGTTTTAAGACTACAGAGATTAGGTTCTCCACAGCCTTCTACCCCAAATCTGCTTGGCACAGTAGAGTATTGAAAAATCACACAAAAATAAAGTCACATCAGATACATCATTGCGTATTTCCCTCAGATTTGTGATAACAGATTTCAAACTAAGTCAGAAATCATGAAACTTTACTTTGATCTGAATTGACCTAACTGCAGCTATATTTGAAATTAGATTGTCTTGATCCTGGTACAAAACAAGATTTGGACTATGTGGGAACACGCACGTAACTATCGGGTGCATAAGGACATCTTGCACCCAGGCCCGGCGTCACCACGTCGTTACATTGCCAATCCATTGATTTGTGCAGTCAATTTCTTCTACTGATTTTGGCCAGCTACAGTAACAGAATCAATGCTCCACCTGCACAAAAACTGCGGGATTGTGTAAAAGGAGATTATAGTCAGTTTAAAAAATTCTACTGTAAAGTATTTTCTATTTGTTCACATATTCCAGAGGTTTCCAACAGAAATACCTGCATTAGACATTAGGAAAATAAGAGCATTAACCTACAACACTGACTTTAGAGTAATGATAACCAACACTGACCATCCCCTAACTACCCCTCAGAGGCCGATTGTTTCGACGTTGCACCTGAACTTCACAGGAGATGCAAGACGATTGGTGGACCCAGCTGCAGATGATTTACATGCGCTCCGTTAACCACTCCCCCAGGAGAGATGCTGATCGGCTCCTCCACGATGGGCCAGTGCTCTGCCACACTACGTAATCTGAAAGAGAAAACTAATTTTTACTACTTTTAAAGACCATTCGTTTTAAAATATTACTTTGAATTATCTTGTTGCTTTTGCATGTAACATGGATTACAACCAGATTACAACCACTTAAATAACACAGGTTTGGACTACCACCATCAGAAATAAAAAAACGTATTTCCCAGTGTCCTGACTATCCTATCATGCCAGCACAAATGCCTTCTTCGTATTCTTGTTGATCATCGCCTTCGTGGTCATAAGACTGATAATTAGAGAAGGCGTGATGAACTGAGTGTCTTATTATAGGTCTTTAAGTAAGGAAGTCAGGTTCTATTGGAGGTAGCAATGTTGCCACAAGGATGTGCGTTGTACAAAAGCGCTAATGTCAGATACAAACAGCACCTGTTCACAATTTTAGCTCGGCTGAAGTCCATTTGATTTCCTCAGTATGGTTTCCAAGAGATCCCACGTGTCACCGGTTAAAGTGTACGATGTCACAGCAATCCCCCTGTGGCCGCTGAATATATCTTGGCCCCCTTTCTGATCACACTTGTGATGTGTAATCCTATAGTCGCGCCCTATCCATCTGCCAGCTCACAACAGAAATAACCAAGGAACATACAGCATTATGTCCAATTCAATATTAATAATAAATTCCCGCCCCCCCCCAATTGACTCGAATCTCTCAATTATTTAATAATTTCTGATTAAAATTGGCCAGATATTATAGATACAATTGGCACTATACAGTGACTGTAGTTTTCGATTTAATGTATTGCGCTGTCAAAGTACTGAAGTTGTCCCTCTAAAATTCCTATATTTTCTATTGCAAAAACAGGTGGAAAGTTCCATGAACTACTTCAAGAGCATTAGCTTTTTTGAGAGGAATTTTATAGCTACTTTCACCAGGACCAAGGCCAATTCAATAAACTGCTTCAAGTGGTAGGACCACGGAGTGCCAAGATAGACACCAAGTGGAACAATTCCTTTTGTCAAGCTAAATGCCTGATCAGATATATCCAGTGAAAAAAATGCAATTGATTTGCATTGTTTAATACCATAATGGATTGAGATTAGGAACTAAACAATCTAAAATAAAGGACTTAGAAAAGCCCACATTGTGTAACCTGCTTTCACAATCTTTATTGTGTTGAGTTTTGAAGAAAAATGTGACCGATAGAGGGACAATTGGACCATTCTGACTTCTACAAGACAGTAAAAGTGTTGTTGTGGAAAATGTTCCCCCTTTTTCCCTGCCAATAATCAGATAGATCACAACCCCTTGGACACTATAAGAGAAATGTAATAGCATCTTTAGTCTCACTAGTAATTTCTCAATTCTTATGACAATTCCAGTTAGTAAGTTAGTAGATACTAGTAAGCATATTATTGGCTAATAAGCTGTTAAAATGGCCAGTGGTATAAGCCATACCGTTCGTAGATGCTCTTTTTGGTGGAGGTAAATTTATCAAGCAACGTTCATCAGTTTAACACAATACGTGTCAAGCGAAATATTCAAATTTGGCGTGATGTTAATGCGTGACAAAATGATCTACACAATCTTTATCTTTACTTCAGATTGTTTAGTTGCAAATTTCAAACCGTTTTTTTCTTACCGGAGAAAAATCCCCAGGGGTTCAACTTAACAGACGGAATCGCACTTTGTGTCCATCTTGGCGACCAATGGTCCTACAATCTGGAACAGTAGCTATGAAACTTCTCTCCTGCAAGCCAAAGCTCTTGAATCAGTCGTTGGATCTCCCCACCAAAATGTGGCAATCTCAGCCATTGGTGTCATTGTTGAATAAGCCTATCACTGCAATCTTGGCTGTTTAGAATTGCAATCACCTCCAAAAATAAGAATCTTAGGGGGATGTCCTAATGCAATTGGCTGTCAAATCAGGATTTTTAGAGGGAGATTTTATTATAAGCTGTGAAACATGATATGCTTGCACAATACATTTTATGAGATATGAACGATTAAGGTTGTAGTTTCATTCAAAAGTATGCTTTATGCTAAGTTCAACAAAAGTTTGACATTTACCATTTGATACCACTTCCGCCCAGCATCCAAGCAGACAGTTTGAGGCATACTTCCAAGGAACTAAACAATAATATATCCAACACATGCATGAGAATAAACGTTCTGCAACTGCTTCTGCACTGCAATGGTGTGAGCCAATCGCAGCGTTCCATTAGAAATGCATTCAGTTCCGGTGGTTCGCAGTGGGTCGCAGTTGGTTTAAACAGGGCTTAAAAGAGGCATCTACGCTGCAGGTGGGATCGAGGCTTTACTTCGAAACTATCAAGGTAGGCGAAGTCCGTTTTGCATCATAAGACTTCAACTACTAAGGGGCCTTCCGCTTCCACAACGCTGTGGATGGTCTTCATTGAAATGAATGACATCCAGCGCAACGTAACAGAGTGCAAAAATTAAATGTGAACAAGGGATAACATATTCTGTGTGCACCTGGACCCAAGGTCTACTCATTGCTTCATCGTCTTCTTCTCTGGGGACGTTTAGCATGTCTTTAACCATGGTTTGTTCCTTTGCTTTTTGCTTCAATTGGCCCGCCCTTAATGTTCCTCCTCAACTCATTATATTATGTTATTTGTTTTAAAGTTATAAAAATTGAATTTGGGGATTTTATGATAAATAGCTAGCTGTAGTCTATCACGCAAATATCCTGTTAGTCATTATCGCCGAAAGCTGTCATATGCCTTGTCCTCTGGAGTGGCTTCCCTCTGTGTGCTTCAGAAAAGGGTTCCTTCCGGCAGGTTCCACAGCTACTGCACAGAAACTCTGAAGCTCTGTTAGAGTGCTGCAGTGTCCTTTCTTCTGCTGGACGGCGGAGGATTGGATGCAGAAGTGGTTGAGTCATGATGGGAAGGCCCTGATGAGGATAGCTTGGGATGTGGAGGCAGACACTGGTTGTGCCTTATTCCCCTACCAGACAGTTCTCATACAGTCTCATAGGGAGCAGAGGTAGTAGCAGGTGGCGTGCAGTATTATTTGTACGTATCCAGCCAAAGAGGGAGCAGAGCTAGTAACAGTTAGCCTGCAGTTTTATTGGTTGTTTTGAATCTATGCCAAACTCTGAAATATCAAGAGGCAGTGCATTTTCAATGCATTATAAAACAATGAAGCTGTAGCAATGGGGAGCATTCTAAGGAAAGTCCAAGGAAATCTCTCAAATTACATTAAAAAAAATGATTTAAGATCTGTAAAACTCAATTTTACATTTGTACTACTGCTTCAATGTATTTAGACCAGGGGTGTCAAACCGGTTCCATGGAGGGCCGAGTGTCTGCAGGTTTTCGCTCTCACTTTGTACTTGATTGATTAATTAGATCTCTCATTGGTTAGTTTCAACACACACCTGGTTGTTTAGGTCTGAACTGGGAACCAGTTAATAGGAAAAACCATAAACCTGCAGACACTCGGCCCTCCGTGGAACCGGTTTGACACCCCTGATTTAGACCTATGCCCTATTTATCTGTAGGACACCTCTCTGACCGTAACTGACGCAAAGCAGCGCTCTTTTCCAATACATTTTCTACACATTCATGTGATGTGTATAAGAGAAGAGCGCAGATAAACTTTGGATAATATGCTCTAACTAAATATTGCTTATTTACACTCACCAAAAAGATTATTAGGAACACCTGTTCAGTTTCTCATTAATGCAATTATCTAATCAACCAATCACATGGCAGTTGCTTCAATGCATTTAGGGGTGTGGTCCTGGTCAATAGAATCTCCTGAACTCCAAACTGAATGTCAGAATGGGAAATAAAGGGGATTTAAGCAATTTTGAGGGTGGCATGGTTGTTGGTGCCAGGCGGGCTGGTCTGAGTATTTCACAATGTGCTCAGTTACTGGGATTTTCACGCACAACCATTTTGAGGGTTTGCAAAGAATGGTGTGAAAAGGGAAAAACATCCAGTGTGCGGCAGTCCTGTGGGCGAAAATGCCTTGTCGATGCTAGAGGTCAGAGGAGAATGGGCCGACAGATTCAAGCTGATAGAAGAGCAACTTTGACTGAAATAACCACTCGTTACAACCGAGGTTTGCAGCAAATCATTCGTGAAGCCACAACACGCACAACCTTGAGGCGGATGGGCTACAACAGCAGAAGACCCCACCGGTACCACTCATCTCCACTACAAATAGGAAAAATAGGCTACAATTTGCAAGAGCTCACCAAAACTGGACAGGTGAAGACTGGAAAAAATGTGCCTGGTCTGATGAGTCTCGATTTCTGTTGAGACATTCAGATGGTAGAGTCAGAATTTGGCATAAACAGAATGAGAACATGCCTTGTTACCACTGTGCAGGCTGGTGGTGGTGGTGTAATGCTGTGGGGGATGTTTTCTTGGCACACTTTAGGCCCCTTAGTGCCAATTGGGCATCGTTTAAATGCCTCGGCCTTCCTGAGCATTGTTTCTGACCATGTCCATCCCTTTATGGCCACCATGTACCCATCCTCTGATGGCTACTTCCAGCAGGATAATGCACCATGTCACAAAGCTTGAATCATTTCAGATCGGTTTCTTGAACATGACAATGAGTTCACTGTACTAAAATGGCCCCCACAGTCACCAGATCTCAACCCAATAGAGCATCTTTGGGATGTGGTGGAACGGGAGCTTCGTGCCCTGGATGTGCATCCCACAAATCTCCATCAACTGCAAGATGCTATCCTATCAATATGGAACAACATTTCTAAAGAATGCTTTCAGCACCTTGTTGAATCAATGCCACGTAGAATTAAGGCAGTTCTGAAGGCGAAAGGGGGTCAAACACAGTATTAGTATGGTGTTCCTAATAATCCTGTGTGTACGTCGCAATATAGTTGCACTTTTATAGGGTCCTTCCTCGTGTGTCACAAAAACCAAAGTGAAAGTAAAATATATAGACTGTCTATATTCTGGGACAGAGTTTCAATACTTTTTTAATGTTTGCACATAATGCATTTTCACAGTTGCGTGAACGTGTTTTTGATTAATAATCTGAGTTATTTTGAAACTTCAAAACGTATGGACAGAGTTTCAATACTTTTTTAATGTTTGCACATAATGCATTTTCACAGTTGCGTGAACGTGTTTTTGATTAATAATCTGAGTTATTTTGAAACTTCAAAACGTATAACTAACCTGTGCTTTTGTAATAAAAAGCAAATATCTATTTAGTATACGGAGACAACACATTGTAATTCTGATTCGAATTAGTTCAAAACTTACGTGTGAAAACGAGTTCTTAGGCAGCATCCCGTAAAGCTCGACAACTTCAAACAAACGTCACAACTTTGTTTTAATCCGTGGAGTACGATTATAATGCAGGAGTTTTAAATGTAGTTAAAAGTAATCTCTCGTTTTAACAAGTTAATGATTGACAACACAAGCCATAGAAACGCGCGCACGCTCGGCGTGTTCCTGCGATTTAGTGCGTAACATTGATGTTGGGCTAAGTGGGCTGCGCTGTTATGTTCATTGAGTACGTGAGATGAGGGTGTGGACGCAAAAGCAAGAGCTAGATTAATTATTCTGGAGACGGGCTATAATATTAAAACGAATTTTAAAAAGTATTGTTAATATTGAAAAAATGTGATCATGGCTTTTGCCCCTAATTTCTAGGGAGGCAACGAGGAACGCTGATGACAGGTTTTTTGACAGTGCTCCTTCTTCTGTATATTTTTTTAAGGGAGCGCAAAAAAAGGGTAAGCATTTTACATCCTTTTTAGTGGTCTATTTACATTGTGTGAATATGTTCAGGTATATCTGGAATATTTGGCAGAAAAATATATATTATTTTATAAAAATGATATAGATCATGCTAAACTGCAATATATTTAACCAAAGGACGCTCCGTTTACATGTGCCATATTATAAAGGGATTTTATGGCATGAACAGGTCGAAGTGAGTCTTCCGAAACGTAGTGCACACATGCAACGTTTTCACACATTATTATATCGATGTATGCGTATGTAGCCTAGTTACTAGTATCAGTATCGGACAATCTACTTGGAGAATGTGAAACGTAAAATTGGCACAGTCAGGTTATTATATGCCTACATATAACGCAGAAACAACTCTCAGTCTGTGTCAATTGTCAACTAATCTGGTTCGTTAATAATTTCGTAAATGCCAGCACAGTACATTTCTGTATTCTTTCTTTAATAGTCATAAAGAAAACGATATTTCTGACATTCTGATCAGAGACAAGCACAGCGAGCTTTGGTCTTAAAGATTTTTCCCTAAGTGTCATGTTTCATGCTTTCACTTTCACATTTATGTTTGGCTGTGATCCCATCTTTGGAAAAGCAGGGATATTTTAATCGACCACATTTAGCTTTTAGGATGTTGACCAGATCTAAACCTGATCAAATCTTGCTGTGCATTGTAAAGAAAGCATTTCAATTTGTGTTATTTTCTTTCGATTCCTAGAAAAGCGTGCAATGCATCTGCGTCTTCTGGAGCTTTCATTACTACCAACACCAGTGTCCCAACATTGAGGCCCGCGACTGTTTCATAATATTGAGGTATTCCACCTTATGAAACATACCGCCGCATCCGTGCTGCGGTTTGAAGTGTTTTATCAGAGCTTGAAATCTTGCAATAATTTCCAATGTGACATTGGGCAATAGCAAAGTTTGGGTTGTCACTACATACCCCCACCCCCTACAGCTAAGCCTAGTGGCAGTTCACAAGCCAAGCCGATGTCCGCATTCTAGAGTGGTATTGTTATTGTTATTTATATGTATCAAATTATACTTTCAAGTGCGTTGTTCAGCTCATGACTCCTTCACCCTTGCGCCTAACCACTGATGGAAATATTACTCCTGTCAGATTTGTGGCAATTATTAGACAAGCCTTTTCATCACACACCCATCACAAAAATAGTTTGTTTGGGCACCACCTCTCGGAGCCAAAGGAATTGTTTACGTTTGAAATTTAGAGATCGGATGAATAAAAGTAATACGTAATTTATAATGTCAATAAACTTGTTAATAATTTGACCTATGCAATTCTATAACATTCTATTTGTATGCTCTAATGAAGGTTGGTTGACCAAAAGTTTAAATATAAAATTGCACGTAGATCCTTCCCTTATTATTAATAAAAATATTTTGAGTTCGAATTATGTTGAGGATGCAGCCCTCCATCAGACTGACACAAGACTGAATCTAAACAGCACAATGTTGATTTGAAGGGGCATTTGAAATTAACCAAACTTTTCCAGCATTTTTCATGAACATAATCAACACATACTATATATAGCTCTGGAAAAAATTCTGCAACCACTGCAACTCTTGATTGAAGAACAAAAGCATTACATTGGCAGTGGTCTCTTTATTTTAACCCTTCTGTTCCTCACTCAAAACCTTCCTTTTCAACCTTTTTGGAGTTGCAGTGGTCTTTTTTCCAGAGCTGTATATTTCATGTGGATGCCAGAATAACCTTTGGCTTGTCATAGAATGCCTTGCAAAAATGAGTGAGCTCAAAAATCTAAGAATCAATGACTTTGCTGAGGTCATGGAATAGAGCCTTTTATAGCACTTGGAGGAGTTCAAAAGTACTTATATAATAAAAAACGAATAAGTTTTGCTGTAATTTTATAACAGAATATATAAAATGGAATAGATTCCATGTCACTGATCATTCAAAATCACACATTTATTCATTTGTACTTGCACTTTTTACCAAATGCAATGATTATTTGGTTAATGCAAGGGTTAATGCGTGGAGTCCGCTAAATAGCAGGGCTAATTGGAACCAGGGCTTCTGTCAGATTAAAAGAAAACAGCTGTTTGGCCGGGGGGACCCATAATTGTTTTGAAGTGAAAATAAAAATCCATGAGGAAAAGAGAACCCGATGTAAATCATAATGCTGGAACTTGGAAGTCGCACTTGACTCCAAATTTGGTGCCCTTTTTAATATTGTTAAATACTTCAACCAAAAAACTGGTTACATCTGTCAGTAGGCTAAAACCTGCACACAAGTGAATCTTACTGGAAGTCAATGATGCCAAGCATACATTAAAACATGAATAGAAATGGTTAGTTGACTGCCAATAAAAATGAATAACTCCAATAAAACTCAATTAAATACCTGTGATTTGAATTGAAGTGGGCAATCTTTGAGAGCACAATAAAGTTTCTCAAGTATCTATATATACAAATGGTTCAAGCTCTCACATTTTTGTCATTTAGCAGTCATTTTTATCCAGTGACTCGCAGTAAGTAACTTTCAAGTTACAAGCCTGACTCCCAACCCCCTGATACAATTTTTTTACAACTCACAAAAAGAGGCCAGCACTTTCCACAAAAAAGCTTGGTAAATTTAAGGATGGTTTAGGAAATCAGAAATCAATCCTTTGAATTACGATACACGGTGAAAAATGACAAAATAGCTCTTCTCCTGTGGTTTTGGAACAATCTCCGTGCCCTACTTCATTGTGTAAGCCAATAATCCTGAACTTTGAAAATGAATGGAATATGCAAAAGTAACGTAGTAACACGGATATGTCATTCTGTTTAATGACGTTAGCAAAACATTGCTCTCCTTCAGTGGATTTCACCTCAGATGTTCAACATTTCTTGAGTGATATGGGCATTTGTGGGTTTCAGAACCTGTACAGTACTGTAAAGCATAGACCCTCTCCTGGGGACCCCCCCAGCCATTCCATCTATTAGATGTATTCCAGAACTAGCACACCCGAATCAACTTAACTAATTAACAAGACATTAATTGTTGAATCAGGTGAGCTAGTTCAGGGCAAAAACTAACCTGTGAGATGGCTGGGGGGACCCCAGGAGAGGGTTCAAGACATGGAATAGAGGGCTTCAGGACAGCTCTGTGTTGAAACCTCTACAGTACTGTAAAGCTGAGGGTTTCTGGACAAGATGTAGTTCAAAATGGTTCCTAACATGAAGATAGAATAACAATCCACCATTTGTAATTATGGAAAATCAAATAATTTTTCATGGATTTGAAAATTTTGCAAGGCAATGTGTAAATCACAAATGCAGCAATCAGTATACAGCTCTGGAAAAAATTAGACCACTGCAACAATTTCTTTCCTTTCCAAAAAAGTTGAAAAGGAAGGTTTTGAGTGCGGAACAGAAGGGTTAAAATTAAGAGACCACTGCATATTGAATGCATCTTTTCCTCACAGGAAATGTCAATCCTCAGTAAAATGAAATAAAAACAGCGCAGGATTGATGTCTATAGATCAGTCAGTGTCATTGCTTGACGTAGCAGGTTCAAATGTTTGCCTTTCAGGTAGTGGAGAGAAAACAGTTGTCAAATTCACATGTCCTGATTCATTTTATTCATTTAAAAGTCATGATGCTGTAGAGTAAATGTTCCAGCTGTAGCATCTTCGCTCAGATTCAACATCTTACATTATGATGCGCACAAAGTCAACTGCTTTACTGCCAGATATCCAAAGGGTCATTTCTAATTAGGACATTGCTTTTCCACACACAAAAAACCTTCAATACATTACCACAATCATGACAGATAAAACACCTACTTGTTTCTCCTCCCACAGCTGCCTGGCTGCCATCACATGTATGCCCCTGGCTAATGCCAGAGGAATGGATAAGATAGAAAAAAACGACATTATGGAGGTCCAGCAAATGTTGAAAACACTGAGAAGTACAATAAAAGTAAGAGTATTACTATTAGCACTGCATGTACCAAAGTCGCTGTCTAAGATTATGGGCACCGTTGGCAGAGATGATGAAAAAAAAGTTATAAATTATCCTTTGCTCAATCTTTTAAATTTAACCTTAATCAAATGTCCGATTTATCACAATATCTTAAGAGTAACATAAAACGAATAAACAACAGCCTTTTTTTTAGCCTTTTATGCTTATCTTTTCCACTGGTGGTAGACACTATATATACAGTGGGGTAAAAAGTATTTAGTCAGCAAGGAATTTAGCAATGAATTCATTAGAAATCCTACAATGTGATTTTCTGGATTTTATTTTCTCAGTTTGTCTCACATAGTTGAAGTGTACCTATGATGAAAATTACAGGCCTCTCATCTTTTTAAGTGGGAGAACTTGCACAATTGGTGGCTGACTAAATACTTTTTTGCCCCACTGTATTCCTTGTGCGGTACACCTTTGTGAAATTTAGATGAATGGAAAGTTTCATAGTCAACTCTGACATGGTTTGACAAAGTTTGCTCCTACAACTGCGTTTTTTTTTCCCCTCCAGAACTCAAGTGCTTCTTTGTATGCTCCTACCAACAATGAAATCCATGTGAGTTGTAGACCTGTTTCTCTCAGTTACATTGCAACACTCATTTAAGCTTCATTTTGAGAGTTCAGACTTCCATCTCCAGATTATCTATCTGTTGTTGCTTGCTATAATTAGGATTATTTTCACGATGGGGTTACGCGAAGGATTAGGGATTGAACAAGAATTCTGTTAGAATTAGTAGATAGTAAAATGTAATGTTAACGATAATCTGTCTTGATGTCCACAAAAATTATCTGATGTCCAACAAAATTATCAAAACAAATGAGATGATAACATATTTAGCTGAATCTAATAGATTCAAGTTATTTTATATTTGGTCAAATGCTGTGATTCTGTTGTTCCCTAGGACAATTGCATCTATAAGTTCATGCATTGTTATTTATTGGAGTTGGAGGTGGTCCTGATTGAGACATTTGAAAAACATGAAACAACACGGGATGCTATACATCATATGAAGATAATATTGGAAAGTCAACTGGAATTTGTAAGTTAACTTTTAACAATACTATCTGGACTGAAGGTTACTCAAAGTATGTTTGGAAAAATAGAAAATGTCTACCTGATGTCTATATGATTTTATACAGCTTTAAAAATGTAGAGACCTCCGCACCTTTTTCATTCCTTTCCAAAAAGGTAGAAAAGGAAGGTATTGAGTGAGGTACAGAAGGGTTAAAATTGCAGTCGTCTCTTAGATTTAACCCTTCTGTTCCTCACTCAAAACCTTCCCTTGCAGTGGTCTCTACATTTTTTCCGGAGCTGTATGTCCTAACGTATACAGATATTACCTACTCCGCTTTTCTACTGAATATGTTATTGATTTTCTGTATCGTCTTATTTGAATTTTCAGAAAAGTTCTACCTGCCTACCATGTGAGGCACAGACAGTCGCCAATTCTACAACATTTCTGGAAAACTTTGAACATCTTTTACAGAGAATAAACAATGCATTTTAATGTACAGTATTGTGTGTAATGTATAGTGTTGTATTGTACAGTAGTGTGTAGCAGAGTATCATACCCTTTGTGTTGTGTATTGTTTTTACACGTTTTTGTAAAATGTTTGTGTGATTCTTCCAACTTCTTTGCCTCCAGTGTAGCTTGGCTGTTATAGCATGGTGCTTGTAATGCCAAGGTTGTGGGTCCAATTCCCACTGGGGACTGGTTTGAAAGAGTATGACAATGTATACACTCACTACTGTAAAGTGCTCTATGTAGGAGCCTCAGCTAAATGTGTTTAATGTACAGTACCAGTCAGATGGTTGGACACATTTGACTGGTACTGTAAGTGTTGATGTGGCATGTGGAGAACATTCAGCCAATGATTTGTGCTTTAATTACCTTGTAAAAAAGCTTTATAACCTCTCAGGTCAAGTCCAATTGTGCATAGTTGTTTGTATTTTTATACTGTGTATAATCACATATAATGACTTGTACTACTTTGTTTTAGCTTTTTACTAACCAAATGATAAGAGAGCAAAACATTCGTAAATGTATGTTTATTGTTTGACTAGAGCACGGGTCGGCAAACTCAGGCCATCTGGTAATACAATTGTTTTGACGGTTAAACATAAAACATAACTCACCAGCCTATTCTGAAATTATTTAGACATGATGGACCTACTGTAAAAAATTTCAAATAATTGCCCTTTTCTGGCCTGAAAATAATTTATGATAAAGAAATTACAAAACAAATGCGGCCCTCCATTTAATTTCAAATTCTTGGAGGGCCCCCAAGCTATAAGGTTTGCCCTCCCCTGTACTAGAGCATAGTTCTCTGTATGCTCTTAATGTAACCTTTTAGTGGTGCTAAGAAGTATACCAGAAATATCTTGATAGTATTTGATTACTCAAGAGAAATATCGGAACTTAGGGACAGTTGACTTCAAATCCAAAGTTTCGTCAGAATTTATGAAGGAAGGTTATGTCCTCAAACAAAAGCTAAGATTACACATAGAAGAAATCTGAAAAAATTATTAAATTAAGATACAATGTTGACATGATGAACACTACACAAAGAACATGACAACAACTGCAATTACTTACTTTTGAACACCAAAAGCAAAGGTCTCAGAAAATGTGTTCTGCTTTTGTCTGTGTCCTATCAGGCTTATTATTGATTGAATTGTACATCCGTGTTTTTATTAATGTAACGACCCTATACATAATGCATGATAATGCACAATGCCTTAACGATGCAGTGAAAGCATAGTTCTACAGACGCAGGACTCACAAAAGGCTCATAATTGCGAAAGAGTCCTGTCTGATTCATGTCTTCCTGAGTGCCTATAACTGCTTACAATGCATTTTACTGTCCCGTCTTGCAGGAACACTTGTAAATATGCATTTGGATGTCAAAGTTTAATTGATATGTTTACAGAGTTCTGAAAACAAGTGAAAGCCGCTATTGTCTACCGTAACCTGTGATTTTACTATTTGTAAAACAATAAATAACAAGAGTTTTTTTTATACGTGAAATCACTTTTCCTCTACACACGTGATGTCAGAGAAAGGAAACGTCTGATACACTATTAATGTAGCAAATTAACTCAGGATCCACATGGTTTGTGGGAATGTGGGATTGTGCCCCAAAGAAACAGGAAGCACCACCCTTTATCATTTCCTCGTTAATTATTCGTTGAAACAAAATGCCTTCACTGCAACTGAATGGCCTGAAACAAATGCTGTATTTTAGCATTTATTGAACAAGCATTTATACTCCACTAATTATATTTTTGACATATTTATAAAGAAAGAAGTGTCCTTTCTATTCTGATGAAAACATATATTTTAAGTGCTTAGCAAGGCAGAAGAGATTTGTGTTACAGACTTATCAAGAGAACATCCGTGGTCATTTCCACTCCCACTGATTCATTACACACATAATGGATCTTGTAAATCCATTATCCATGCTTTTGGCTATCCACTAATACAAAACAGCCAAATCATGCCACCTGGATAGCTTAATAGGAATATAGTCAATTAACATGTACACTTTAGACATTACAATATATTTAAAAGCAAACAGTCTTTTGCTTTTTATTCAAGTTTAAGTGTGGAACCAGCAAGGTGTGATTGCAGTCATTCTGTCCGTCGCTGCAAATGAGAATCCTGCAAAAAGCTGTGTCATAGGTTATCTGATTAGGTAAATAATGAAATAGATTGAAAAAAGAAATGAAGATTTCCTTTGATATTGGTCAGACATTTTAGACACACCCTTCTCATAATCATAAGTGATGAGGAAAAAGGAAAACGTTGCATGTGGAAAAAACATGCAGTCCATAATCCATTTAAATTATTTAACTGATCAGATAACCTTTTGCTGACCTTTTGTCATTCCTGGCATTCCTTACCCAGTAAATAAAGCTATATTGTACATAAAACCTATTCTACTGTGTTATGTCCTTTAATTTAAATTAAATCCATTGCTAGAAACCAGCCTTGATGGATCAACTGTAGGCCCTCATTATGTCAAGGTGAACACTATGGAACAGCTTCACAGACCACCAATAAACCATAATCCTGGGCTAAAAAATCCCACTCAGTCGAGATTATCCATTGAATTCTAACTTTTAGTCCAGAACTAGGCTCAATAAAATCAGTGCCTGGTAAACCACCCTAAATGTAAAAACGATGTCATATACATTTAGACACAACAAAACCAACTTTGACCAAAACAAATCTGCTCAGTTTGTATATCCAGACATCCTTGCATTATCTTCCTTTTAAAGGCATCACAGGCTATGAGTTGAATAAGAGCACAAGGTATGGAACTGGTCAGTGCTCTCGGACTCCAAGGTCCCAGGTTCTGAGTCCTTGGTCGGCACCGAAGGTCCACCATGCTCTCCAGGTTTTGGGAGACTGGACGTGGAGGAGACTTTCCTGCATTCATGAACGGTACTCCGGGAAAAGGCTGCGCCACGTTGACCAGGTGTGTCTTCAGGGCAGGAGAGGTTTTGGGAGGTTTGGGAGGACCGTACTTCACTACCGCCTCTGTTTCCAGTGTCACTCTGAAATGACAAAAACGTACTTTCCTCTTTATACTTGCGGAAGAGTGAAGTCGTAGCAGTGGACGCTTCACACAAGATGGCCGCCTCCCTCTCCCTTTTCACCGTCTCCACTTCACTGGTGATCTTCCGAATGACAAAGTCCTTGGTCCTCACTTGGCAGATGGACTCCACGAGGTAGTTCAGACCTCTGGGATTCTCAGATAAGTAGTCCAGCATCTTGCCGGTTTTCTTGGCGTTTCCCCCTCGGCAGCAGATGTCCTCTGCGTCATCCCGCGTCAGGACCCTCCTGGACCTGAGATAGTCTAGGTGGCGCTCAGCAACCAGCTTCTCACAGAGGTATGGCCTGAGACGCTCCAACGCCTCCCTCTTGATTTCCTCCATGTCTTCTCCTGCGATACAGCGGGAGTCCATTCTCCAGCCACGTGCCTGCGAGTGCTCTGCAGTTTTTCCGAAACTGCTGCCAAGGTTGCGGCAGCACCTTCACGTTCAGGCGACAATCTGGTTGTAATGCAGGCAACTGTGACGGTTTCAGACCCAATATGGAGACTCATGCAATCGTTCACAAAATCCTTTATTGTGAAAATAGGGAACATCCTAATCAGTTCCTTTTAGCAAACAATGACAATTGAATAAGCGGCAGAGTGGTGTGTGGGTGTGTTTGCATACTCATTTGGAGCGTATTTCCGCTTATAAAGACCCAGCTACCCAAATAATATAGACACGTAATGACTAAATGAACAGAGACATCAAAAGTAATTCAGATGAATGTATTTAAATAAAAAGAACAGGTATGCAACACAGGAACAGACTAAAAGCTATTCAACATAGATAACTGCCTTTAAATTTAAGACAGTATAAAAACATTTCAAAAAAGCATATACAAATAAATATTATGTTACACGTTGTTTATCGTTTTGTTGTAAATGATGGCGGAGGAATAAAATTAAGAAAACAAGAAGGCATGGGACAGTAATTCAACATATTTTGTGGAAGATATTTCAAATGACTAAATTATTGTTGAAAACCCCCTCACCAAAAAAAACAACAGTCTTAAAAGCAACCCGTATTTAAAATGACTTCTTAATGGAGTACACTTTCATCTACAGAGAAGCTACCAATTAGGTTTTGTCTGTCTCCTCAATGGACATTACAGAGATCTCCAAAATGACCTGAGGGACGATAAACAGGAAGTCAATGTTTATCCTGTTTTCTTTCTCAAGCATTGCTTTCTGACTCAATTGGTAGCTACATTTCAGGTTCACTTGTTAACTTCAAGATTCCCAATGTTTTTATATAATTTCTGACAGCGCTTTAGAAAAACATCTAATTATGACCTACATCATCCACTTTGTATGTTCGGTTTTAATCCTAAAGCATTACCTCCGCGTTATGAATCTAATTTGTAACTTACACATAGAAATGTAGAGGGCTTTGGGTCCAGGAATGCAATTTATTTAAACATTTAAGAAAGTATGCACAACTGGCCAGTCACACACTTTGCAGATAAATCCGCAACCAATATACCATACCAATTAAAAAGCCAGAACAATGAAACCGGACAAACACAAAACAGTGTAAGGAATCCTTAAATAGTCCCTGATGAAATGTATTTGTTTAAAAAATTGTACCAGAAAACATTTTTCATCTTAACCTGCAGTGCATGGGAATACATGTCCTTTCACTACTATATCTAGCATTTGGATTGGATGACTGAGGGAATCATTTAATTTGATTCACACGGACTGTGTCCTTATTTCTTAAACTTCTCCTGAAGTAAGCACTTCAAAAGAGGGTGGAGAAACGACACACATGGTTCTTCCTAGAGTGGGTTCAGGAGTCAACCTTCCCATAGGTTCCCTCAGGTGGCCGGTAGATCTTTGGGAATGCCATCAGCTGCAGCATGTTGAAAGCATACTTCCTGCATTTAATATTCTTTTGCACATTCTCAATCCGGCATCCCTCCCTGGTTTGATGGTTTGGCCAAGATGAAAGAAAGGAGAGGATAGGCAGGGTAACAAAAGAGGGAAGAATGGAATTAAATTATCAATAATTTTCTCAAAATGGTGACTGTTTGGAATGACAATCACAACTCTCACCAAATCCAGTGCTACACATACATTCAGGTCTAGAATAATTGGCACCTTCGATGAAGATGAGCAAACTGGACAAAAATGTGTAGCACAAATACTGAGCCATTTCACATTTTTTAATATTGTGTGAAAATGTAATTATGTTATACTAATACCCAGAGAAAGAGATTCTGATTGACAAGTCATGAACAACAAAACACTAATTTTAGGAGTCCCTGCTTGTCCATGCATTGATGCTTTGAAGACTATTGACTTTCTGCAACATTTCAAATATCTTCCAAACCTTACCTTTATCCAAGTGAGCAGACGCATATTAATAAACTTTATGCAAAGCATTAAGAGGCGGCGAACACAGGTTAGTCAGAATGAGTAATTGTAAACTCACAGGTGTTTGTAATTTAGTTCATCTTAATCAAAGGTGCTAATAACTTTGGTTCATTCGGTGTGATAACAGTAGCCGTGTTTGCTCAGTGAGAGGCAGTTGCCCCCATAAATCCATTAGTTAAGGCTAGGAAACAGCAGCCCTCAGTCCATACCCTGCTATCCATACCGCCTCGTGGAACTGTCCATCAAACTCAGGCCATCCTTAACCATTGAAAACATTGAGGGACTTTCCTGAACCTTTAGGCATTGACCCAATCGGCTTACAGTAGTCAACGGACCAATCATTCTTCACAACACCCTAGCCCAGTCTATTGAGCACATGGGTACCAGTTGCTACCACTCAACATAGTTTTGTGACAGTTGTTGGCATTCAGTGGAGCTGAGTTTTCTCAATAGACACTGCACAGACCCAGGGCAAAACAAAGCAATTACTGTTTATTAACACTTGATAAAGGCAATTATGGCTTTAATAAAACTTGTTTGTTGTGATACAATGACATTAGTACAGCAACTAGATACCTTTGGTAACTGAGGAAAAAAGCTATTTAGTGTTTGAGGCTGTTAGCTAGTTAGCTTCTGTTATGTTTTGTGAAGTGGATGGTTCGATGTAGATTGGATGTTATCGACAAGTGATTATTTACATCAGACTTCATAGACAGTTAGTGCACTTATCTTAAGCTTTGTGATATAACCTCACAACTCAGTAGTAGTAGGCTACAACTTTCAGATGTCACTTCTAGATTCTTCAAACGATAATAAAAAGGCAGTTGGTGGAAGTGGGGGTAACCCCTGAATCTGTAGCCCCACCTTGCATTTTTCTGTTTGATTTTTTTACTTGCAAAGTTGACAAAAAAAACAACAGATGACAAATCATTGGCCCAGTAATGGTCAACTGCACTAATGATACGGTCACCCTTCTGACGTTTTGTTAGACAGTCATAAATCCCACACTCTTTGAAGGGGGTGGTGGGCTGTTTTAACAGCCAGGTTCCAGATGGAGGATTGAAAAGAAAAGTGCGTCTAGGAGATCACTCTGTACTGAGTAATGTGATGATTCTCTTCAGCGATGCGGTTAGCATTTTGACATCTGAGCCCGAACAGTCAACCATAATGATGTGTTTAGAATTCCAACCTTGGTCCGGGAGAGACACAGAGATTCTTTGTCCCACTCCCCCATTTTGGGACATCCAATTCCCCTATACGGCCTTTCGACATCGACCAACTCTCAGCAGGTTTGGACGAGATCTTGTCACACTTTTGACACTGCCAGCAATCTTGATTAAGATTCCCGGGGCCAAAACTGAAACCATTCGACATCCACCCTAGAAATCCTGGCCAGGCGGATTGCTGGTTAACCCTGGGGTGACCAGGATATGAAATTCTAGCCATTATGAATGCCTATCAGAAGCTCAAAATTTATTATAATATGAAGAGATGCATGTTTGTTTCTGAACACATTTCAGAGTACGGGAGTTGTCTAAAATTTACAGCATTAAAAATTTTCACCAAAGATTTAATAACTGAGTGAATCGAGTTCCTTACGTTTGGAATAGATTCTATCATCCCTTAAGGATTTCGGTTGTGTTAACAGTCAGTCGTTTGTGGTTGATGGCGGAAATTAAATTATGAATTAGATTACTCATTCAGTGCTATATCAGTTAATCCCTTCTCTCCAATTTCACAACCACACCACAGACGAAAATCACCACAAAACGCGAGCTGAGTATACAGCGTGGTCAGCGACTTTATTGATATTTTGCGAGCAGAAAAACAAGACTTAAAATGAGCCAGACCACCAGCAAATGGGAGCTGACAAGCAGCAGAGCGATGGGGTAGAAGTGGCGCGAGGCGGGCTTGTTCTCAGCCACGGAGCACGCCGCCTCCGGGTCCGAATCCCACTGACACAACACTTCTCCCTGGGTGAGCCGACTGTCGGAGTGGGAGAGGCGGAGGGGAGACAGAGAATAGACAGAAAGAACCAGCGGGTTAGTAAAGGAGTGCCAAGTGACAGGGCCAAAGACAACCAGCAAGCAGAAGCACGTTTGGACGGTGTCACATGGTGGGAAGAGTTGCATGCATTGAGAGGGTGAGAAGGTGAGCGTGCACGGACAGTTACCCGGAGCTCTCATTTCTCCTCTCATCGACCAAACCTTTGAATTATTTTATGTTCAAGAGTGATTCATCATTTTGACTGTGTAGGCACATGCACTTCTTTAATCTAGCCAAAACTTTTTATTATTTAAATCCACAGGTCCCCTAGTGTATGCAGTCAGAACAAGCCATAAGAAAATGAGACCTTCAGTAACCTTGTTCACCGGCATATAAACCAAACACACTGTTTATCTGTTTGTCTTGGTATTGATACTAGTGTGAATGCTTATAAAAGAAGTATGCAAGATAGACATAGTGGAAGAGTTAATACAAGAATTTATTAATACGGTACCGGGATCTTAACCTATTCAGCAGCATGAGCTGAATCAGTATAGAATCATCGAACAAAGGGTTACATGGGTCCAATGTAATTATACTGGTCAAACAGGAAATGTGCCACATTAAGAGATGGTTCCCTATGACAGTTTAACGTCTTCATCGTATGGTTCCCATGGCTCCACATTCCTAAGGATGGGTCTGAGCCCACCATGTAAACACTGCTAAGCTTGTTGAACGCATGTAGAAACACTGATTTGTTGACCTCATGTAGAAATACATTCTATCACACACACCGGCAAACAGAGAAACCTGTAATTTGACACTGCGCTCTACTGTACGCTTGAGTTTCTGGAAAGTGAATAAGATAAGATGGCATGTTGTCAATCTACTCCAGACAATCGAGGAAATGTCTACGTGCTTGAAAATTATTTATAGCAAGACTGTCAAAGATTGGGCCAGGTAAAATTAATAAATTAAAGCAAATGATTTGTATTTATTTATTGGATTGTCCAGCTCACTAAAATCCATACAGGGAGAATATTACTACACAGGAACAAACACAGGAGAATATTACACAGGAACTCAATCCTTTGCGCTGGTCAGCTGTTTTTTGGCAGATACAGCTCTGGAAAAATGTTTGACCAGTGCACCTTTTTCTTGCTTAGTTAAGTTAATATGAAGTTGCAATTTCAATTAGCTATACTCAGGTAAAAAGGCTCATTAATAATAGAAATTGAAACATTTCATTGTCCATAGATCAAATTAATTGAATTAGCAGTATAATAGGTTTCTAAGTTAGGACCGTAGCAGTTGAGTTCACAACAGTCAGATCAGCTACATGTAACTTACATTAAAGATGCCTTTTGATAGGTTTGAAAAATGCTATTAAAAGTAACCATTCAGTATCAGTTCAGTGCTAGACTTGCAGTCTTAATAGGGATTCTCTGAGATGTTGCAGAACAGGCTTGGTCTTGGACAGCTTGAAAAGAAGAGCACTGACAGGTTAAACGAGTCACATCATCTGATCAGCATCCATGACTTCATTCCTTGTCGACAAAACAATTAAATGCATTTTATCTAACAACACCACGTCTGTCCTACGCGCACAAATACCGCTCCATATATCCATGTGCGGAGGCTGTGTTTCTGCAGGCAAGAGTTATAAGACTAGATTGTTATTAGATTGTTAGCCGATTGAAAGGAGACGTTCAGTGGAAAGTCCTTATCAATTTAAGTTGCATTTCTTTTCTTTGATTGTGAAATCATATCAGAGGTAACAGACGGAGATATATATGCACTTATCTATATCAAATGATATGGTGTGTGTCAGCTATTAGAGACGCCTGACAATTAGAACTTTGATATTTGTTTTTTTCAAGCAACATGGGACAACAAATAGGTTTCCAAAGATGTCAGTTATTCAAATAATCAAAATTGGAGCCCACCACTTGTGTTTAGGCTCTGATAAAACATCACCCGACAGACATATTGTAAAGAATTCTGTATATGACAATGCAAGAAAATGTATTTGAAAACAAAAGGAAGTATAATGGTTTTTGAAATCAATTAAATGTTCATGTTTGTCTTTAGAACACTGACGTGTCCACAACCACATAATGTATCTTATTTTATTAGTGGAAATACTTTTCTTTCCCTATATTATACACTTTCATCCAGTTTGCAGTAATTGCCATGCCTGGTTACTACGGCCACCGGAGCCGAATGATGTTGATATGTGAAGGGGACACAGCTCTGAACACAGCTTGAGGTACACAGCTTCTGGCACACTGTAAATTGGAGTGACAGGATCAAAATAAAGCTTTATGGTCAAAACCATATGTTTGGAGTATGGTCAATAAGGCCTATAGTGAAGAGAATACCAGCCCCACTGTGAAGCATGGTGATTGCTCACAGATGTTTTGCGGGTGTGTGAAAGCACAGGAAATCTTATGGCATGAAAGCTGTGCATGGAACAATCTTGGACTTTCCAGCATGACAATGACCCTAAGTTTACCATCCAGTGGTTACAGCATAAAAAGAGAATTTCCTGGAGTGGCCATCACAGTCTCCTAACCTTAATATCATCGAGACACTCGCAAACGTGCGGTTCATGCAAGAATACTAAAGACTTTGCATGACATGGAGGCATTTTGCCATGGCGAATGGGCAGCTCTACCACCTGCAGGAATTCGGGGCCTCATAGACCACTATTACCAAAGACTTCACGCTGTCATTGATGCTAAAGGGGTCAATGCACAGTATAAAGAACTAGGGGTATGCAGACTTTTGAACCAGGGTGTGGTCATTATTTTCTTTATTGCCATGATGTTTTATGATTGTGCCATTCTGTTATGACCTACTGTTGAATGTCAATCCCATAAGAAACAAAAGATGTATTTTACCCTCTCACTTACAGATGGTACATATATGACTGAATCTCCAAGGGTATGAAAACTTTTGAGCTCAACTGTATCAACAGTTGGCCCCAAATGCGATAGACGGCCCTCAACGCACAAATGCCTTTTATGGTAAATGCCCAACAAGGACTCAGCTATATTCAAATGCAAAAGCCTAAATCATCTCGTCACCGGGACAGATGGAAACACTTCATTGTGATGACACTTTCTTTTGCTGAAATTTAATGTCACAGATGATTTACTAAAATCTCAACACAATGGAGTCAGTAAAATGTTAGTCTTTTAGTGTCATACCAAATAAGTCAGTGAAGAGGAAAAATAACTAAATCCTCAACTCTGTAAACAGCCCATATCATGGCATCAATCAATAGAGAAGGGCATTATGGGAATGTTCTTAGTTTACTGCTGACCATAAAACTGACATGACCCTAAATTACTAGTACAATTGATGACTTTTGCATAGATCTTATGAAAATAGTTTGAAAATATGCCCATCCAATTATCAATCTGTACTTATCGCCCATTCTGATACTGACGACTACAAAAACTAACAACACCATCCAATAGCTTACATTTCCTGCTTTCATATGCCATGGTCACACAATTGGGGATTTAATACCGATTTTGTGATCTTAATCTCCCGGAATGTGTCATAATTAAAAGTAAATCATATTCTTGTTGAAACAGGCACTCAGCAAGCCAAGTAAACAGTTGGCATCTTTATCAGTCACTCCCCACTGTCACAAAGTCAAATAACCAGCTGTCAGCAGGCATTACTATACATCACTAATACAGCCCCATTGCATGTTGTTGTCACCACTATACTTCCCATTAGACAGGGTGTTCTCAGGATGTTCTGCTGTTTTAAGCTTACGCCAAACATAGTGCTCAGCATTAAGTCCAAAAAGCTCTATTCAGACTATAGAATGTTCTTCCACATGCCTTCTGACAAACTACCCAAATGTTTTTTCAGCACTGGCTTTCTTTTACTCTCCCATGAAGGCCACTTTTCTGAAGCACAGGGCAACTGTTGCAACCTTAAAATTTGTATGACCTTCCCAACCAAACATTTTCTACCTCAGACAGGCCCTCAGATAGCCAAATTGACAGTGAAGATCTTCATCAGCATCTTTACACTCTGTCACTGAGTCATAAATTATCAGCGGTCTCCAGCATAAACAACCATGTTTAGACTAATACACTAGCGAACTGCTTATGCCTTGTTACAGAGGTGTAAATCTTTTGGTAACAGGATGGGGACAAACGTTTGTAATAATTAACATAGCAAGCGTTCACAAAGGTCACCAAGGCAACAGATTGGCAGGCGTGGAGTTAAGCATTCTCTAGTAAAGTACCATGGGGCGTGAGAAAAGAGACCACCAAGAGCCCAGAAATGGCGAAACAAAGAGCCCTGGTAGGGATTTAGGGTTTGAGTAATGCTTGATGGAAGGGACAGAGAAAGAAAAGCCTGTAATCGGACCTGGCTCTGATGGGACCGCTGATCCATTCAGATGGGATGGTGACAGCAGGCTTTTGGAGCCGGTGAGTTAGGCCTCTGAGATTCACTATATGCGATGACTTGGATGGATATGGTGGACATTCAGTGGGGGTCATGCTGATATATGTAGCGCCTGGAGTTTTCCAAGTCAGGTCAAATTATTTGGACTGAGATCTACAGCTGACCAAATGACTTGAATCGGGAAAAAAAACTCCGGACCCTACAAGCAAAGGGAATGAATCTCAAAAGTCTTACAAGTGTTCCCCATCCTTAAATCACCTTAAGGTGCCAGAGGTAAAGCAAGGCTGGCGTTGTAAGAGAAGACTTGGGGTGTCCTAAAATCTTCCCATCTGATGCTCTCCTTGCTTCCCCCTGGCTCTGATCTTTCTAGGGGTCTGTGGAGAGGCCCCAGTCAACAGACTGGAGACCTCCCTCTAAAGGAAATCATTATGCTCCTGTCTCACCTCCGCATGCAGTCCAGGGCTCTTATGAAGTAATCCTTATTGAGCTGGTGCTCGTCTCTTAGCAGGGCACACTGCTCCAAAGTTACAGACATGGACGTTCTGTCTTTGGCACTTTTACAGCTGGTGAACCTTATCCCGTTCAATCGTCGGCAGATCTGGAAAAATGGAAAGAGGAGTTCATTTTTAAATACATACTAATAGTGCCCAACTGGATTTGTTTGGTTAGCATTTTTGGTTAGCATATTGCTATTTTTGCTTCTCCATGGTTGCTGCGCATGTAATTGTTGAGCTCCCTGGAGTTGCATTATGCTTTTTTGGACTAGAAACAGTGAATGCCATTGTTCCCAACTTTCTGTGCAGCTGTCAACATGTTAAACAGATAACAAACTTGTTACGCTCATTACGAACAAGCTGACAGGTGGATAGCTCATTCATTTCAAACAAGACTCATGTTTCCATGTGGAGAAGTGTCACGGTGGAAAGCCACCAGTACCAAATACTAATTTCCTTCGGTACTAGTCTTTAAGTTACACAAGTTACAAAGTTTGGGGTTTCACTGGTTCTTTTAGCCGGACAGGGTTGATATTTACGGTATCTTCCACAGCCATTATATTTGTGACTTCTGTAGATAGGGGATGTGTATTCACACACATACATTATATTTGTGACTTATGTAGATAGGATGTGTATTCACACACATACATTATATTTGTGACTTATGTAGATAGGATGTGTATTCACACACATACATTATATTTGTGACTTCTGTAGATAGGATGTGTATTCACACACATACATTATATTTGTGACTTATGTAGATAGGATGTGTATTCACACACATACATTATATTTGTGACTTCTGTAGATAGGATGTGTATTCACACACATACATTATATTTGTGACTTCTGTAGATAGGGGATGTGTATTCACACACATACATTATATTTGTGACAAAACATCTAGGGTCACCCTCACCGTTCCAGCAAGCCACAGTATTTCCACATTCTTCCTTTTCTTTGTGATTACATTCTGGCCGAGGGTTTCAAGTAATTCTTTCAAGTCTGTTTGCGTTTCAAAACACGGTAGACCTACCAGGGACAGAGAAACAGGCTGCAGCAAGTTGTCATTGGTATTTGTAAGACATTGAAGAGATAAAGACGTGGTGGTGTGCAGGACTGAGGACACTAACCATTTAAAAAAATACATGAAAGTCTCATTATAATCATGTATATCTGTGATGGCATATTTGTCAACAAATCTGATCCACATATTAGAGTCCCTGTAGTGGCAAATTTAATTATACAATGTGTGTGTGTATATGTACAGAGGTGAACGTGTTTACTGCATTATAGAATTATGGCACACTATCTTTCCTTTTTATAAAAACTATGTTGTACAACTGGTTTCTTCTATACTAAAAAATCTGTAGTATAAGAAAAACAAACTGCTAATTAGGGCATAACGGTTACCCGACAGTGTTTTTCTTTTGACTCATAAAAGGACTTACATTCTGATGGCACCTTATCACTTAATGATTTGTAATAACCGTCTAAAATCTCAAAATTCCTCTGGTTTATCCTCTCTTGCAAGGAGATGTCCCCAAATCTGTGAAGAGTGGAAGACAAGGAGAGAGAGAAGAGAGAGAGAAGAGAGAGAGAAGAGAGAGAGAAGAGAGAGAGAAGAGAGAGAGAAGAGAGAGAGAAGAGAGAGAAAAGAGAAAAGAGAGGAGAGAGGAGAGAGGAGAGAGGAGAGAGGAGAGAGGAGAGAGAGAGAGAGAGAGAGAGAGAGAGAGAGAGAGAGAGAGAGAGAGAGAGAGAGAGATTTTAAAAAGTGAAAATGAAAGGACATGCAGGTTATGTTCTCCCATTGTCCGAAAGAACGCTACGTTCCGGTGCGCTGCATTTCCGTGGCGTCACTGGGAGACGGAATGAACAGTTTATATTGAAGAGAAAGAAGATCAGTCGGGAATACAGTGAAGTTCCAGTACCTCTCTGCTATTGTCTGTTGTTCGTTGATTCCCACATTGAAGAGCACTGGGTATATCTGCAGCACCTTGCCCTCCTTCATCTCATCAGGTAACGTTTGAAAGGCCAGTGGAGGTAATGGCACTTCTACAGTGTAGTGGTCCCTGGAGTTGGAGAGGGGAGTAGAGGAATGAGGAAGGGAGAGTGGGATAAAGGGAGGAATCGAGGGAAGGATAATGGGGTAAAGGGTGGGAACCAGGGAGGGAGAGTGGGGTAAAGGGAGGGAACGGGGGAGAGTTAAAGGGAGGGAAATATGGAGGGAGAGTGAGGTAGAGAGGTGTAAAAGGGAGGAAGAGAGTGAGGTAGAGAGGGGTAAAAGAGAGGAAGAGAGTGAGGTAGAGAGGGGTAAAAGGGAGGAAGAGAGTGAGGTAGAGGTGTAAAAGGGAGGAAGAGAGTGAGGTAGTAAAGGGTAAAAGGGAGGAAGAGAGTGAGGTAGAGAGGTGTAAAAGGGAGGAAGAGAGTGAGGTAGAGAGGTGTAAAAGGGAGGAAGAGAGTGAGGTAGAGAGGGGTAAAAAGGGGGTGGAGAGGGGTTTGGGGGAAAGAGGATTACGCAAAAGGAACACAAAAGGAAATGTTTATCATGGATTTCCTGTGTTATCACAGCGCAACATTTTACTTTAGCCTGGGCAAGCCTAAACAGAGTATTTTGATGTGGCACGGTTTTGCTTCGGATGACAGTATTACACAACATTATTAGTCAACCATTATGAACCTTTTATCGGCATCTAATATGCATGGAGATCAATTCTGTTAGACAGCCAAATGCAATCAATAATGATGTAATGGGATATTTGCTAATGAGGTTATAAGTGGGAAAAGACTTGTCAGTGGAAATCATCCATTTGTTTTGGTTCTGAAGCAACTCGGCCCACATTCCAAATTCACTGCCACATGCCTTTTACTGGAAAAAGAAGAACCCCATTCCCCTTTACACTACTTCAAACATTAAGTAGAATTGGTGAAAACTAGAAAAAGCTAGACACGCCTGATAGAACAACTTCAATTTCGGAGCAAAAATGATTTTCTATATCATTGGATGGTATGTTACATTATATCAAGTCCCTAAGACGGACTGACCCAAGTCTAGTCTACAAATGATCTTGTCTACAAATGGCCTTCATTTTTTACTATGTAATTTTCCAGTGTCAAAGCTTGTGAAAAGGTTTGTGGATAACATAGACTCACCGCCTGCCGATAACTACAGGCTGCAGGTCACAGGGCTCATCTGTTTTGGCCTGGGTGATCTTGAATGCTACCCGGTGCAGGTCTGAGATGCCCACCTCCATGTCCTCCAGCATGCCAATTTCCTCACCTGTAACAGGAATACCAATTCATCAAACACAGCTGACTTCCTCATCCCTTTCAATTCAACCAGGAAATGAATGGCATTGTCTTGTTTTTCATGAACTGACATCTTATTTTGTACGTTCAGGCTAAATAGCTCAAAACAAATATGTTGTAAATATGTTAAACATGTTTGGAGAAAGCACTTTTTATAGTGAAATACACAGGTCAGCCAACTGGGCAACAAACAACGGACCTTAACCTTGTGTAAAGAATGATACTAACATTTGTTTCTTGGTTCTGATTATTGCCAACCTTTGTTCATTAAATCTTTCATCACAGAGATTACAGAAACAGACTGTCGTCCAAAGTAGAGGGTATCATTAATTAATATATGTTTGACTGGTAGTATGTAATCATTGTGTATACAAGCTACACCTGTACTCAGATAAAGATAAAAATCCAGCTTTTCTAAAGTTTCTAAAAATCGAACTTTCCAAGTTCCGAAATAATTCGGCCAAGTCCACACCTTGTTCTTACTGTCAGTGTACATTTATTTTGGAGGAATAAGAGTTTTTATAAATGAATCAGTATAACGGCATTATGAACGACATGACTATTTTCACTGACGAAGTGCGAATGCAACCCTACGGACTTTGGAAAACATTTAAAAAATAATGTTGACGGTATTTCATTATACATTAAAAAAGAAAATGCTAGTAGGGAGCTGGGCTTTCCCCGCAATAAATACTAAAACCACAGAAAAACCCACTGTACTGCAGGGCAAACCAATATCCAACTAGACTTTCCCTGACTAAAATAATATTGAATAAATGCTCAGTCAGTGGAATTAACTATATTAAGATTTGAACATCAGTAATAGATGAGAAAGGTTTAGCTAATTATTAAATTAACCCATAAAAATTAAAACAGACTTCAGAGCATTTTAACAGGTTTTTTTTTAATTAAGAGACCATGGCACTCTTTTCTTTCCTTTCCAAATAAGTTGAAAAGGAAGGTTTTGAGTGAGGAACAGAAGCGTTCAATTTGCAGTGGTCTCTTAATTTTAACCCTTCTGTTCCTCACTCAAAACTTATTTTTACACCCATTTTGAATTTGCCTGCAATTTCTTACAAAAACGTTGGGATGTTGAAAAGTTGGGATGTTTTTTTTATCATGTTATTTACTGTGTTGCGTCTCTTCTTCTTTTAAGATGTATTTTTCATTTCATCATGCATCAAATGTTTTAAATAGATGACAGGTCTGGACTGCAGGCAGACCAGTTCAGCACCATGACTCTTTTACTATTCACCCATACTGTGGTAATACATGCAGATTGTTGATGTTGTTTGGAGGGCAGCATATATTGTTCCATAACCTGTATATATTGTTCAACATTAATGGTGTCTTTACAGATGTTCAAGTCACCCAATGCCATGTGCACTAATGCACCCCCATACAATCACAGATGCTGGCTTTTGAACTGTGCACTGATGACAAGTCGGATGGTCCCATTACTTTTTGTCCGGAGGACACGGCGTCCATGATTCCCAAAAATGATTTCTAATTTTAATTAATCAGACCACAGGACAGTTTTCCACTTCGTCTCATTCCATCTTAAATGAGCTCCACCCAGAGAACATGTCAGTGTTTCTGGATGTTGTTAATGTACGATTTCTTCTTTGCATGGCAGTTTTTACTAGCATTTGTGGATGCAGCGACAAACTGTGTTTAAGGACAACGGATTTCGAATGTAGACCTGAACCCATGCAGTGATTCCTACTGCAGAACCGAGTCTGTTCTAAATGCAGTCCCGTCTGAAGGCCCAAAGATCACAGCAATCCCCCCCAAATAAATATAAATATCATCAAATGCTGGGTTTTGTCCTTTGTGATGCTTTGCCAGGCTTTTAACGAAGTGGTCTTCAGTTGTTGTTTGTTTGTTGGTTTTTCTGCCTTAAGTTATGTCATCAGCAAGTCAAATGCATGCTTGATCGGGTTAAAATCAGGTGACTGACTCGGCCATTGTAGAATATTCCACGTCTTAGCCTTAAAAAAATCTCCTGGGTTGCTTTTGCAATAAGTTTGGGATCGTTGTCCTTCTGTAAAGTCAAGCACCGTCGAGTCAACTCAGCTGAATTTGGCTGATTCTGAGCAGACAATGTATCCCTATTCACTTCAGAATTCATCTGGCTGCTTCTGTCTTCTGTCACATCAACATTAAACACTAGTGACCCAGTGCCATTGGAAGCCAAGCATGCCGTTGCCATCATACTACCACCACCACGTTTACCAGAGGATGAGCTGTGCTTCAGATCACGAGCCGTTCCAAGCCTTCTCCATACTTTTTTCCTACCTTAATTCTGAAACAGGTTGATCGCATCGTTTGTCCGAAGAATTCAATTGCGGGATACCCAGACATGTTACTGACCTGTTGCCAATTAACCTAATTACCGTAGTTGTGAGATGTTCCACCAGGTTCTTTTTTGCCCCTGCCCCAGCTTTATAGAAAGGTGTTGCTGGCATCAAAGAGGGCTTATACTTTGAGGAACAATAACATTTTCAAAATTTGGAAACCGGGTTGTAAATAACACAGGAGGGACAGTGACAGTGCAAAAAGAGCGCCATTTGAAAACCACAACTGACAATACTTTGGGCTGAAGGAACCCTACAGACAGATCTAAGATCAGCTTAACTTCACCCTAATTACTAACCTTTCCTGTTAGGCTGACAATGCTGAGCTGATCTTGGATCAGTGCTTCTGGGTACTTACTGTAGGTGCTGAGCAGGCTCTCGAACTGTGCGACCAGGCCCACCAGGTGGAGCTGTTTGAGGAAGCCCCTGTCCTCCATTCCCGCATACAGCCGCATGATGAAACCACACGCCAACGCAGCAAGCTGGAATTGGCCAATCAGGCGTGCACACGCACAAGAGCAGACACACACACACACACAGTTCAAGGAGCAACGTTAAGAAAAATGCATTCATTTACATTTTTTTTTCCATCCATTATATCTCTATCTCCAATTGGGCTTCGTCATTCACCTGCAACAGTTCAATCAGAGACGCGAGGGCCATTTCCAATCTTTTATGTCATCGTAGACCATTAATCTAAAGGTTGAACAGTACGTAATAAAACAACACAGTATGAGATGCCTACTGATTCCTTCCATGGCCAAAGATCAAATTCCAAATTCCATACAACTGCATTATTGTATATTCTAGGTGACTTAAAGTTTAATTTAGGTTAAAACCCTTTTTACTTCAGCAATCCAACCTATTTAGATCTTGTGACTTACACCCTATGAGGGCGATTCAAAAGTCCATACAGTCTTGAAAATGTCCGGTAAGACCGCGGTAAACTTGTAAGGAGAGCGGAATCAAAGTGACAAGGTAAGCCGAGACACATCTCGGAGGTTGTTGGAGATGCACTCAATGGTTGTACAGTAATGAGTGGGGGTAGGAGTTTGCATAGTCTTTATGTGAAAACAATGGGTTCTTTATCCCTTTGCCCCGGCTGCTGTGTTTTCCACTTTTCTATAAAAACATTGTGCTGTCCTTTCCCCAGCACTGACAAATGGCATTAAAACCACATGTAGTTCTTTTGTTTTTGATTACCAGCACTTTCCTGTCAGTCCTCTTGTGTCTAAAAAAAAGTTGTCAGTACTGTTCCATGAAGTACAGTACACAAACCAGTGATTCCTTAATCCCAACATACGTAGATATCATTATTAAGTCGGTTCAGTACATTTCCAATGCAACCCGCAGACCTTGCCAAAAAGATGGCCACCTACCGCCTGACTGAAGACCACGTCCCGTCTCTGCTTGAGGAAGAGGCCCTGTGGGATGCTGCAGGCCGCCTCCTGCAGAAGGACAAAGGTCATGGCCCTCTTGGCACGCACCACCACCTCCTCAACACAGTCCTTTAACCTGACCACCAGGGGGCAGAGCTGCTCTCTCCAGTCCCCTGCTGCAGAACACAGGAAAACATTCTTGTTAGAGTCGTGGTAGGACTTTGTTAGTGACTTCTTGTGTTCTGTATACTTTCAAGGTGCCAGACTGCGGAACGTGAATATGCATTGGCCGTGAATGCCACAGATAACGATTAGTTTCGAAAATGGAGTTGCTTTGCTGAACACCACTGTTTATCAAGGACAACATCTGCTTTTCTGCCAAATGCTGCAGCTAAATATTTCTAGATATGAAACTCCTGCCTTGGGGGTATTACTGCTAAAACTGAATGGATTTTCTATTTCACTCCCACAAATGTTTGACCCTTACACAATGGGCTTCAGATCAGTTGTAGTGCTCATTTTACAACCAACGTCTCTGTAAATTTAAACCATTAGGTCTTCATCAAACTGTTCTAACTGTAACCCAGTGAATGTGGCACTGCCCTCTACTGTATGTTTGATGCAACACATTTTTAAGCATCAGAAGGGCTTTTGCTTTTAGCCCTTTCCTGGAAACAGACAGGTGTGGGTCGAAGACGTGTGTTTGCAGGCAATGGAACCACTTATTCATCTTAGTCCATGATTGTGCACCTCAGTGTGGCTCTGTTGGCTCAATGCTTTTCCTGTCATTATCAATGAGGAAGATGCAGAGGTCTATTCTAAAATACAGAATCTCTGGCAGATAGAGATCTCGAACTCTGTTATGAGACAACGGGATCCATCAGTATACACCTTACAGCATGTACAGCACTCAAATGAAAAAACACTAACGGTCAGTAGGGGGAAGTGTTGTCCATGTTTGTATTGTCAAGCCTCTTAGCTCACTGGATTCAGAATCTTCAATTAATAAGATCAATCTTATTAAGCCTTTTTTAGTTTTATGCCAGGCCAAAATCTAAAAACTAAAATCTACTTGAAACTACAACGCTCTGAATATTGACACACATTCTGCAGTTTTAAATGTATTTCTAAACTGAGACAATGTAACCCTGATGTGAATCCGTCAATTAAACATTACAAGCAAATGTTTCTCATGTTTCATTGAAAACACCCAAAAAGAAGGCATCACTCGGCAACGAGGCGTCTTTCTAAAATGACTGAAACAAAAAACTACGAACAAAGGGAACGAACAATCGTGACAGAAAGGAGATAAAAGGGGACTCTCTTTCTGCCAAACCAAAACCAGCACCCCCCCTCCCACCACCAAAGGACCACTTGCCCGTGTTCCACAAGCAAGTCATTCACTAGACTTGACGGCAAGGTCCTCTCGCCAGGACATTAACAACTCTAGGGAAGGGCAGTACCCAGCCAAGTCACTGAGACAGTAACAATGTTGGGAGCCAAACTCAGCTCAGACCGTAATAGTGTGGGAAGTGGCCTGGGGTGACTACACATTTAGCTAGAATACCGACGGGATAAATATGCCCTGCTCAAGGAGCAAGCTTTTTTTGGGGAGCATCAAACACTTAAGAAAAAACCATCACCCCGCTACGGAGCCCTATGAGGTCTGCATCTCGCTGCAACCGTCACAACCAATAGGAGTTGGGGGAAGTCATTCGATGCGCCGAAGAATTTATAGGGGTTTCTGGGGCTTGTGCATCAGACCCTTGGCATGCAATTACCCTGAGATCAATCAATCAATCAATCAAATTTATTTTATAAAGCCCTTCTTACATCAGCAGTTGTCACAAAGTGCTTTGACAAAATACCCGGCCTTAAACCCCAGGGAGCAAACAACAATAGTGATGAACTTCAGTGGCTAGGAAAAACTCCCTAAGAGGGCCAAATTTAGAAAGAAACCTAGAGAGGAACCAGGCTCCGAGGGGTGACCATTACTCGTCTGACTGTGCCCGGTGAACATATTAGGACTCCAAATTTTTAATAGTTCAATGCATGTGGGGTAAGCCCAGAGTCTATTTAAACCTAGTCCAGATCGGAGGCAAAACCAGATGGACAAGGACGGGGGGGTCAGCAGAGTGGCAGCTGAAATGACTAGCATAGTACCTCAAGAAAAATATAATCATTTTGATTAGGGATGAAGTCAGTCTGATCTGAATTAAGAAATTTGTCCACCAATCAGCTGACACAATTAGCCAGAATCCTAACTGATATTTATTGTCTTTAACTGTTCCTCAGATTTCTCTGAAGGGGATTTACGCATTAAGCCAGAATATTCTTCATAAGGGGACGAGAGATTGCACTGCTCCAGAATTGCTTAAAGGATTACTTTCTACTTTAGATGTACACAAGGATTAATCAAAAGGACAGAATCTGGAGTTTTTATTCTTGCGAGATAAAAGTGGTACCTCAGAAACACTTGACTTTGTGGATTGTTGTGGCCCACAGTGGTCGATAGGTCAAAGCCAATGTCTCGCATACACAGAAGAGTTGAAGCACTGCCATGTGACCAAACACTATCTTAAACAAACAAAAAATAATAATAATAAATGTGTATATATATATATTTTGTGAACTGGTGTTTGCGGTTTAACCAATTCTGCCCCGTGTCATTTACTTCTGGACACCAGGAATGAGATGACACAGCCCCTCAGATGCATTTTCCATAGTAAAGACTACTAAAGCTTTCTGCACTCCACGTTTTCCAAAACGTTTATAATTATTATTATTTGAAGAGAATACTACAAAACCAAGATAGATGGTTTGTGCATGTCTCCAAACCCTAGAGAAGGGTATTCCAATATTTTCCATCAAGAATCTCCTTTTGATTAGACTATTTGCTTTCAATTCGGCACATTCCTCTCTTCCTCTTCTGCATGGTCCTTTATGTAGGCTATATAAGATCATACTGCATTATATTTTCTGTAATTACACCTGGTAAAACAATTTAAGAAGGGCCCTTATTATTCTGTATCGTATTTTCTTCTGTATCTGTATTATTTTTCCCTTTTTTCATAGTGAGACATTTTGGGGGGATGTTTTTAGATGTTCAGAGATCTTTTTTGGGGAGGTTCTTAGATGTTCAGAGACCTTTTTTGGGGAGGTTCTTAGATGTTCAGAGACATTTTGGGGGGATGTTATTAGATGCTCTGAGCCCTTCTACAGCTATGCTACTTCATACCAAGAAGTTATAGCGACAGATGATGCGCCGACGCGTGTTAAATGTTTTTGAGGTGAGTTTCCATTGCAGTTTACTGTAATCCACTGAGAACATTCAAAGTTCATCTGTCAGCCCACAAGACGCCCCGACTGTTGTAACCGGTTAAGTGATCAAACGTACCACAGAGAGACCGATGCTGTCAACATGCCGATGAACTGAGAGATATACAATAACCTGTAATGTCTGACACGCGTGAGATTTGTTCACGACAGTTAGCGTGCAAGCTACTACTTATCGCTACGGGACACCTCTGCCCTGGTGTTAGCACTTGGCAGAAGCCTCTCACCTTTAAGTGATTCATCATATGCTGTTATCCAGAGAGACATACAGTAGTGAGGTCATTCATTTTCTTAGTGCTTACCTGAATACATTTGAATAATATTCTATCAACTTTGCAAAGCTTCGCACATATTCAGGCAGAAAGCAGTAAGTCGTCATTATTGTTGTTTTTGGTTGGAGATAACCGACGGCCATGTCTCCGATTTTTAAATAAATGTAATCCATTCTAGTGTACAGTTGGCATATACATTTGTATATTTCACTTGCTGAAAATAAATCTATGCCAGGATTAGGTTGGGCTTTCCTTTCAATTTTTTCCTTAGGCTTTATTGCTGTCTTCTATATTTTGATCCTGATAAAGTACCCAACACTCTGCCGATTACAAGCAAACAAAACAACACAATTGTTCCATCAGAACACGTACGTAGTGGATCACATCCATGGAATAGATGATTTGGATGTGATCTTTAAATGCAGGCTTTCCTATCCCTGTGGAGGGAATTGGATGTGGTTGATCCCTTGGTATTCTGGGGCATGTTGGGGTACTGTGGGGGGGTACATCATTTCTCCACAGGGGACTGAAAATTTTGTTTTCATCATTTCAAATAGACAGGATCAAAGACAATATAACCCTGGAACACCCGTCGAACCCTGGGACACCCGTCGAACCCTGGGACACCCGTCGAACCCTCGGACACCCGTCGAACCCTCGGACACCCGTCTAACCCTCGGACACCCGTCTAACCCTCGGACACCCGTCTAACCCTCGGATACCCGTCTAACCCTCGGATACCCGTCTAACCCTCGGACACCCGTCTAACCCTCGGATACCCGTCTAACCCTCGGACACCCGTCTAACCCTCGGACACCCGTCTAACCCTCGGACACCCGTCTAACCCTCCGATACCCGTCGAACCCTGGGACACCCGTCGAACCCTCGGACACCCGTCGAACCCTCGGACACCCGTCTAACCCTCGGTTACCCGTCTAACCCTCGGATACACTTCTAACCCTCGGATACACTTCTAACCCTCGGTTACCCGTCTAACCCTCGTATACCTGTCTAACTCTCGGATACCCGTCTAACACTCGGACAGCTTCGCAACTAAATTACATAAGCTTGAGCCATTTTGACAAAAAAACAAACAGGAAAAACCTTTATCTCATTCTGAAAACCGAACGCACACGGCTCATCCCAACTGTCCAAACAGCCAAACTCCCACAATGTCTCGTTAGCGTGAGCCACTTACAGACCTCTGTTTGACCAGCAGAAAGGAATTATCCCATTGTCCTGTCCCTAACCACTCTCTATCCCTGCATGTTCAGCATCTTGACATCCCGTGGGTCCACTGAATCTTTTGCATGCATACGTGTCCCCATCTCTGCCTTGACACGCACACACACGCGCACACACACAGTGGGAGCAGTCACCAATACCCAGTCTGGCTTAAGCCAGTATCAATCAGTAGCCCAGTTGGCAGGAAGCAGCAGGCCCTGAGAGATGATTTGATTGGATGCAGGGGAGACTGGGCGGCTCACAATGATCGATAATGGCTGGACGTGAATAACAAGCGCGGCCCGCTTCACTTCCCCGGTCAATGTATTATTTATGTACTATTTCCTTGCCACTTTCATTCTGTTGTATTGCGGAGTCAGCTGAGTATGTAGGCCTTTGGGCAGAACCAACTGCGCAACCGGCTAACGTGGTACGTGACTGCCATCTAATGGCGAGACGGATTAAGGACAGAGACCCAACAATTGGTTCAAAGCAGACAGGTCTTGGACTCATGGGAGGTATTTCTGGTAACTATTGCAGGACAGTTTAAGGTATCGTCACAGATGTAAACTTTTCTCCTCGTTAGTCAGGCTTGAATACATCCTATTCAACAGTGACAAGCTTACAGGGGTTGTGGGAAGTGATGACATCAGCCAGGACGTGCTCGTTGATTGGTTGTTCCTGGTTGTTGTTGACTGGTTCCTGCTCCTGCAGCTTGTCCACCATGGCGATGACACAGCTGAGGCTCTTTGCTACGTCGGCCCAGACCCTGTCCTAGAGGAGGGAAATACAACGTCAGAACCTGGCTGCTCTACGTGTGTGTGTGTGTGTGTGTGTGTTCACATTTTACCTTCCTGGTGGGAACCGAAAGTCCACACAAGAACACTATAAGAAGGGATATTTGTTTTGTGGGAAACTTTCACTGGTCCCCATAAGAACAAAGGCTATTTGTGATATTAAGTCAATAACCTGTCTTGATCCACTACAATGGGTTTGAGTATGATTGGATATTGTACTTAAAATCAATTGGTCACAGGGGAGAAACACATTTTAAAAAGTCTGAAGATTTCTTTTACTCTCACTCGATCCGAAAAGTCACAGTTTGTGTCAGATGGCAATTGCAGTCTGCTTGAAAGGATTAGTCTCAATGTGCTTTTCTACTCTCAAGCTTTAAGCCTCAAAACTGATTCATATTGTCATCATACTGGCCTCTTAAAATTATTTCCCCACTTTCTACCTGTTGAGGAACCCAATTAGACACTCCTAAGTTGTCTGCAGTGTTTGTGTGTACGTGTGTCCAGTGTGTGTGTGCACGTGTGTTTAGTGTATGTCTCAGTGTTGGAGTGGTTTGTGCGTCCTTTGTTTTATAGGTTGGTGTTTCTGAACTCCTCTCAAAGGCATCCAGTTGTTTGACAGTTGATTACAAACAGTGTGTGACTCTGGCTAAGTCCCCACAGTTAGATAGGGCTTTATTGGACTGAGAGCCCATTGCTTTCAATTGAACACGTATGCAGGCGCAAACACACAAGAGATATTTTGGGATGTACTATCCTTGCGAGGACTCGCCCCAAAATATCCTTACCACTAACCTAACTGTAAAACTAACACAAAAAATTCCACCCTAAACCTAACCCAAAAAACATCCACCCTAAACCTAACCTTAAAACATCCACCCTAAACCTAACCTTAAAACAACCACCCTAAACCTAACCCAAAAACATCCACCCTAAACCTAACCCAAAAACTCCCACCCTAAACCTAACCCCAAAACATCCACCCTAAACCTAACCCAAAAACAACCACCCTAAACCTAACCCAAAAACATCCACCCTAAACCTAACCCAAAAACAACCACCCTAAACCTAACCCAAAACATCCACCCTAAACCTAACCCAAAAACTTCCACCCTAAACCTAACCCCCAAAACCGCTTTTCGTCCTCTTGGGTGCTGACAAAAGCAGAGTACAGATGCCCGGTTTCTCAGACGTCAGTGGCTGATCGCAGTCCGTTTGTTATCATGACGCGCTGCAGCAACTCGAGATTTAGACATCAGGAGCAGGAGCTCCAGAAAGAGACACAGACGGTAGAAACTTGCCCATTCCTCCTCGTCGTACTCCTTATGGCATGGGATGGAGTCCTGGCGCTGCGTAGGCACCGGTCCGTCTTCTCCGACTGGAGGCGTCAGGGAGCCATCATCTACATTATTGCACACAGGCGCGAGGCTGTCCGCAGTGTGCTGCCCAGGGCTACGGCCTGGGTTCTGGGATGGACTCGGACCTTGGGGAGCCTGCTGAACGGGACTTTGGGGGTCCCGGTGGTTGTGAACGGTGTGGCCCGGCAGGGTCTGGGTTTGGTTCTTGGTCACGTAACCGGGCCGAGCGGCGTGGAGTGCCAGCAGGGCGCTCTTCACCAGCTCGTCTTTGAGCGCATGCACAAACTGCTCCGTCTACAAGAGATCAGACACAGAAGGACAGGTTGATTGAACGAGCGGGACACAACAGTGTTGTAGCACAGAAATAGAGAGACTGTGACAGTGGGAAAGGGAAGGAGAGAGAGAGAAGGGGGTGGTTTTCCTGTATATATGTATTCCTTTATATGTAAATGTGTTTCTGTATATATACAGTATATTTCTGCATATACGTGATTCTGTACACATATATTTCTATGTGTGTGCTTCTACGTGTATGGGTTTGTGTGTGTTTGTGCTGCAGAGAAGTGCATTTGAAGGGGTTATGAAAGATGAGCACTTCTCACTAGGTTTCGCCTCCTCATTTGCGAGCACTGGCGCCAGGCACTGGCAACAACAAAATCAACAACAACAAACAATTCAATTACTCCTCGGCGAGCTCTCCTCCCTCAGAGGGGACGCTTCCTCCTTTGATCTACAATTCACCAGCTACTGGATACTGAGGATCATCTAGTGCCGAGGTGGCTGGTGCCCCAGTGCCCGGCAAAGCACCACACTGGCAAAGCCTCTTGACAATAATTGACTTAGCATCGCAATGAGCAATTCTATTACCCCGGCAAACCACAGCCTAATACAACACATGGGATCCTTTGAACCGCCAAACTATTGATCTAACGAGAGACTGAACAAACCGCCGCCGCGTATTTCAGCGAACCGTAGAGAGGTGGCTCACAATGTCAGACGGCTCGGGATGGAAAGTGCGAGAGAGGGAGGTGAAGTATGGCATATCCGTCCGTCTGGGGGTCGTATAGGCCTACGTCCAATCGACCTGCCTTGTAGGATATTGTCATAATGGATGGCGGTCGTTGAAAAGGGCACGCGCAAGCAGATAATTAGACAATGGCTTGAAGGTTTCAGTGTGATTGCATTTCATTTACTTGAATTGGCCATTATGGAGATAAATTACTTCCATAACGGTTATTTAATACTTTGGTATAGCTTTGGCAAAAAATACATAATTGGATTAACATTCCGCGTGAGTTTCCTCAATTCAGGTGGAAACATCAACAGACACTAAAACACACACAGCCCATCAATGCCACCC
>JACXGJ010001657.1:5543-79009 GCA_016801105.1 Esox niger
AGGGTGTGCTCATTGCACTAGCTGGAAGGGTGTGCTCATTGCACTAGCTAGAAGCTAGTGAGAGGATTGAAGCGAACACATGTATGATAAAGTTGTTTTCATGTCTCCAAAGTACACCGTTCTCCATGCTCCACTAATACATAGTCCAGACTCAAAACAATTTAGGATTTTCTAAGGTTTTGCCCCACCTTGTCTCTCTTCCTCAAAACCTATGACAATGAAGCAGAATAATTGGATCTTTACAGAATGAGGCAAGGAGAGATCAGGAACCAAGGCAAAACATGTCAGAGAGGGTCTTTGGTTTCAAGTTCATAAAATATACAGATCTCCCAGATAAAAACTTATACATTCGTTTGTTTTCAGGCATTTCTGTATGATTTGGAAAAGGTGAGTTCACAGTTTTTGCCAGCTCTCATGTATTTTTTGAAATGTTAAAAATATAAAGTTGTCATAAGAATTCATGAAATGTACCACCTGATTTTGTGATGACAGGAGATCCGAGCTTTGGAGCGATACATACGAAGACTAGAGTTCCAAATCAGCAAGGTAACAACCTCTATAACTTTACGTTGGTGTATGGCATATTTTATATTGAAGGATGGTGCGTATATAAAGCAGGGTGTTCCCGGCATTGAGGAATTTTTGCGCCCCCCAAAGAGGTTTTTGTGAGCGCCAAAGGAAAATCACCAGCAACAAAATGCTAAGAATCGAAAAAATATAGCACCTCTCCGAACATGTTTAATAGCAATTCATCAACCAACTGTTGAACAAGCAGATCATAAACCAAAGGCTAATGAGATCCTCTAACCGATATAATTTTCCCATGATGGGTATTTCTGTATTTTAATCTTGTTAATATCATAGATATTTCCCTTAGAAACAAACTACCGTGTGCGTAGTCACGTGACTCCGTCCCGTCCAGTCAGCGGCATGGAAGCAACATGGAGAACTTTTTCCAAGTTCAAAGGATCATTTGTCATTTGCAATAACAGTAACAGTCTGTGGCATGAGTGGCTGAGATCTGTAATGATTCGTTTGCTCCTACACCTCTCTGTAGAGATCCTGCAGTGATGGCAGGTCAGACCCTGTGATGCTCTCTGCTGTTTAATCACCCTCTGAAGTGCTTTGCGGTCAAGTGCGGTGTAGCTGCCATACCAGGCGGTGACACACCGGTCAGGATACTCTCGATCTGTAGAAGTCGGTGAGTGTCCTGGAGTCCATTCCAAATCTCCTTAATTGGCATAGGAAGTTGAGCCATTTCCTGACCTCCTTCACCACAACGTTAGAGTGATGAGATCAGGTCAAGTGAGGAAACTGAGGAAAACTGATGTTGTGAACTCTCTACTGCAGACCCATTGTTGTGTATGATGGTGTAGTCTCCTCACCACTGCTTCCTGTGATCAACAATAATCTCCTTTGTTTTGCTGATATTGAGCTGGAAGTAGTTTCCTGACACCACAAAGTCAGTGACCTTACCTCGTCTCTATAGTCTTACTCGTCGTTGTCAGAGATCAGGCCTGTGATGGTGCTGTCATCAGAAAACTTAACGAAGGTGTTGAAGATGTGAGTTGCCAGGCAGTCGGGGTGAAGAAAGAGTACAGGAGCAGCCTCAGCACGCAGCTCTGGGGGAGCCAATACTGAGAGTCAGTGAGGAAGTGGTGTTGTCCATCCACACCACCTCTGGTCTGCCCGTCAGGAAGTTCAGGATCCATCTGCACATAGTGGGGTCGAGAACCAGATCCCTGAGTTTCACCACCAGCTTGTGGGGCACAATGGTGTTGAAGGCTGAGCTGAAGAACTCAAACGCAGGGTCAACTGAGCAACTTGTACCAAAGAATAAAACAGGATCTTTTGGACACATTTTGATTTCAGAAAAGATAACACTTAACAAAATGAAATCAAATGTAAACACTGCAGAAAAACTGTTTCATTGACAAAAGATAATACTGCCAATCGGTTTCAACACTTGGAGCACAATCACGTTACCAAATATGAACAGTGCATGGCTCAAAAAAAGGAGAGACTGACAAGAACCCTGCAGCAAGTTCCTCCACAAACCAGGCGTCGATAACACAAGTATTTCTCAACACTACACATTAGGAAATGGATTCAAGAATATGGAAAGAAATAACTGACGCCATTTGTTACTACATCGGGATGGGTATGGCACACATCAGAGATGATTGCCCAGGGCCTGAGAGATAAGCTTTCTGCGTGGGAACTTACGGAAGAGAACCTCGTGGCCATAACAACAGACAATGGCACTCAATCTTGTCAAAGCTGCACAGCTCAATGGATGGACATGGCAGCAATATTTTGGACACAGGCTGCGCCTTGCAGTCAATAAGTGCACATCATCTTAACAGACACAATGCTATAATATTCAATAATCTAAATGGGGATATCTGGGTGAGGACTGGCTGCTATATTCGTTCTGTGTTTTTTTGTGTCATGATGATGTCTATATGTTTTTATATAACTTTTTTATTCTCCTTTTCCTTTCTGTGCTGAAATTCTTGCTAAGCATTTTGTTACATGTGTTTAAAAAAGGAGATATACAAATATTTTACTTCAGCACAAAATACTGTGACAACAACAAAAAAAACAGTTCATATAGCAACTTTCTTAATGTTACAATGTGCTTGATATTACAACGTTACACGGTAAAGTTCACATTATAAAACAAAGCAAAAAATTCTTTTAAATAATGTTTCATTAATCATAATCGAGGTAAAATGTTCAATTAATCGTGATTTTAGATCATATCGTCCAGTCCTATAGACTACCATGACCTTGTCAAGATCCTTTTATGTAGTTAATAAAAAGAGGAGGGTGAAATGCTCTGAAGCAGGATGTGATGTCTGCAACTGACTGCTTCTCCCAACCCCACACCCCTGCCCCTTAAACTCTGCTCCCCCTTCAAATAATGTACAACAAATCATTTTTTAACCAGTTATGTTAATGACGTTTAATTTATTCAAGCATGATATACATTTTTGTTTATCAAACGGTCAGAAATAAAGGCTTAGATTTCTGTCATTAGGTAACTCATTGTCTTTACTGTCCGCGGACCGATCATGCTTAATATCGTGCGTAGTTACGACACCCCAAAGGTCAATTCTGAGCAAGGAAAAACCCTATAAAGTTATGATGATTACAGACGCAGAAAAGCAATGTGTTGGATTGAAACCCATGCTATCCCTGTTATAAATCCATTCCATGGGTCAGCAACACTAAACGCTTGTGCAGTGGATCTCAACTCCAGGCCTCGGGACCCAGCCTACTGCTGGTTTTATATTCTACCTTGTAATTGTGTTCACCTGGTGACCCAGGTCTAAATGAGTCAATATTGAGAGGGCTAGAATGAAAACCAGCAGTACTTTGGGTCCCGAGGTTCAAACAAAGGGTGGTATGTCCTAAGTTGTTTAACACATCTAGATGTAAAAACCAGGAAATTAAAGGTCAAATTCTGAACTCTTGTCTCATACTCATCTTTTGATCTAAAACCCAAATGTCTTCAGTGACCAACAAAATAAAATAATTTGCGTTGCCGTTCCAATACTTTTGGAGGGGACTGTATATTTACATTGACATAGCAACTTGTGGTTTCCAGGTAGAGGAGCTCTACGAAACTTACTGCATCCAGTGGCGTCTGTGTCAAGGGGCATTGAACATGAAGAAGGCCTTCTCTCTACTGCCCTCATCGCGAGCTTCCAGGGAGAGCCTGCTGGAACTCAGTCGTAACCATCGCCACAGCCTGGAGGTAATGTGATCACACAGGGTTGAGTGCCACACATGAATGAACAACAAAAAAAGCTCATTCACTCGGTAGACGCATAGTAGCAACTTGCTGAGCCCTCTTTAAAGAAGTGATTAAATGTGCACCTGCTGTGTCTGGACAGTCTGTCACTGGTCACTGGTTCGAGCCTGACGGTCCATTTATCAAATATGCAATATATGCCTGGGTACCATTGGCAGAGTGGATGTATGGGTCACACTTGAGCAAGTAAAATATTCTTTTCCACTGACAGTGCAAAGGTATGGCTCACAGATGGACTAGGAATCTTTCATCCTTCTCTTGTCATGGGTTCTCACACAGCATTTGAAGACAACCACTACAATGTTATACAATCTTGTAGAAATGTTAAAGTGAACTTTATTTCTGGATAGTTTATAAACTATTAGTTATTAGTTCAACGATTTCAAACTAAAACCATCTTAATAACTTCTTACATTAAGAAACTAGGAATAAACAGAAAGCAGCTATAGTTTAATTTAGATCAATTATTAACTGGAGAAAGTGAACTAAAGCAGCAATCTACTATTCTTTATAAACAACACATACTTTTCAGGATATGTGCATCATGGAGGGGGAGTTGGAGATTCTCTTGGGAGAGCTCTGCATCAAAATGAAAGGTAATACTTGTTTAACCTTGGTTATTCGAATGAAATGAAATGCAAAAAATAGAGTACATCAAGCTTCTATCTCTTTCTGCATAATAACATAACAGGACTGATTGGCTTCGCTCGACTATGCCCAGGAGACCAATATGAGGTGAGCTTTTTATAAATAAAATAATTATGCCTAGTGAAAAGTACTCTGAGGAACCACAACTGCAGGGCAAAATGCAGTTGATGAAAAAAAATAGCATCTGAAATGACACCCTCTTTTCTAGGGACATATTTTTTATATATTTCTGTCCAGGTTGTAATCCGTTTGGGGAGGCAAAGGTGGAAGATTCGGGGCAAAATCCAGACGGATGACAGGCAGTCATGGGATGTGGAGGAGATGGTCTTTCTACCTCACATCCATGAGAACTTTGACATAAAGGTGAGCATTTTGGAGTGATTCACATTAAACATTGAATTTGTAATATACAAATTGCCGGAAATAGAGCCGAACATATCACACAAAAAAGATTATTTGTACACAGTACACAGCCCACACTTTTTGGCTCACTTTGGCACTGAATTATACCAAACCTGTGGCCGATTGGGTTTCTGTGACATGTTTTATAGTTCAGATGATGCATAGGGAAATAAATCTAAAGAAAACATACAAAATCATTCTAGCATCACTTTAATATCTGTCCAGGAACTGAGTCACTAAAGAATGAATAGACTAGAATGTTGTAATTACACCAATGTTCCTACAAAATGCACTTTAAGTCACTAAAGCAACATATGAGGGTCATCACTAAAGTGTTCAAAAGTAGGAAGCAATGGATTTTCCCTGTGGATACTGTCCGCTCTCTAGCTGCAAGCCAGCAACCCACACACCTGTTTAAACATCATATTTTGTCAGAGTTGGCCATGTGCACTGTGATGACAAGCTAATCACACCCATGCGAGAGAAACGGTACCCCAGGAAGGACACGGATGATTGGAAGAACAGACACTTCTCGGCCTTCACGTACAGGTCATGCTCCAACAATCTAGCAAGCACTCTACGCACCAACGAGACATGCTCAGCCCGGGTAGCCGTGTATATCAAGATGTCGTCAATATACACCACCACCCTTTCGCACAACATGTCCCTGAATACGTCATTGATTAAAGATTGAAAGACTCATGGAGCATTCATCAAACCGTACGGCATCACTAAATATTTATAATGGACAGAGGTAGTACTGAAGGCTGTTTTCCATTCGTCCCATCCCGGATACGCACCAGTTTATAGGCACTCCTGAGGTCCAATTTCGTGAAAAAGCGGGCCTGTGCATCCTCTCGACTTCTGCAGAGATAAGGGGAAGAGGATAACTGAACAGGATGGTGATTTGTTCAGCCCCCTGTAATCGATGCACAGGGTGCAAACCACCATCCTACTTTTTCACGAAGAAGAAACTCAAGGAGACCGGTGACTTGGAGGGCCTAATGTATCCCTGTCCTAACGCTTTCTCAACATACGCTGACATCGCTGCAGTCTCGGTGCGGGACAGTGGATACACGTGACCCTTAGGGGGTACGCCCCCCTTTAAGAGGTTTATCGTGCAATCCCCAGCCAATGAGGCGGCAATACAGTCGCCTTAGCCTTGGAAAAGACTGCGGCCAAGTCCCTGTTTTCGGGAGGAATTGGCACGTCGGGAGCACTGTCTGGACTTTCCACCGCTGTCAAACCCAGGGAAACACCCAAATACCTACCATGGCACTTCCGGGACCACCCTGAAAGGACCTGACTCGACCAGGAAATGATGGGGTCATGGAGAGACAGCCAGGGGAAACCCAAAATGACGGGAAATGTGGGAGAATCCATAACGTGAAGTGAAATGGTTTTGCTGTGTTGGCCGCAAGTGACCATAAGGAGCAGGACAGTACACTCGGTAACAAAGCCCGACCCTAGTGGCCAGTTGTCCAACGCTCTTACGGGTAGGGGGGTGGCAAGGACCTGAAGGGGAATGCGTGCACGTAATGCAAAAGCCCTGTCAATGAAATTCCCAGCAGCGCCTGAATCTACCAGCGCCTTACACTGGGAAAGCAATGGAAAACCGGGGAGCTCAACAGGGATGGTGCATAGAGTGAGTGGAAAGGCGAACGGTGAATGGAGCATGGAGCAGCGAAACTGCCCCAACGCTTCATAGAACACCCCCGCTCTCCTCCTCCGTGCCCTCTTCCCGGGAATGCAGCCGTCCCCAGGTCCATAGGGACGGCGGTGTCCAGGTGGTGGGGTGGAATGGACGGGCCCCCGCCAGGATGTCGTCGGGCACCCAGCATGTTGTTGAGACGGATAGTCTCCACCAGCTGTTCAAAAGAGAGGTTCACGTCTAGACACGCCAGCTCCCTTCGGACGTCCTCCCGAAGGCTGCAGCGGTAGTGATCGAAGAGGGCCCGATCGTTCCACCCAGAACCCGCTGTCAGGGTTCGGAACTTCAGAGCAAACTCCTGCGCCGATCTCGTCCCCTGCCGCAGATGGAAGAGCCGTGCGCCCGCCTCTCTCCCCTCGTGTGGATTGTTGAACACGACCCGGAAGTGGCGGACAAACTCTTGGTAGCTGCTCCGGATGGGTACCTCGGTGTTCCACACAGCGGTGGCCCACTCCAGCGCTTTCCTGGACAGGCAGGAGATGAGTGAGGAGATCTTCTGGGCATCCGTTGGCGCAGGTTGGCGCAGGTTACGTCCGCAACACTGGCCTCGTCTTCGGCTTCTCTGTGCTCCATTTCTTTAAAAGGTGTGTTATTCTGTCAGCTTTGCAAAATGGGAGGAGCAGCAGACTGAGGAGACGGAGTCACGTTCGTTTTCTTAGTATTTTAATAGAGCGTAGCTGAATGCTGCTCACAGCAGAGGGACAACAACACACAAAGGGAGCAGAGGGAACATATATACTGGGGGAAATGACTGTGAATGATCAGGTGCGCTAAAAGAGACAACAGGTGTGATGAGTTGATGATGGGCAATGGTGTCAGAAAGCCGGTGACATCAAGTGCTGAAGCCTGCCTCCTGCAGGGGGAGGATGGGCAGCAGACGGCGTAGTTGTCACAAAGTTGAACAATCTATAAAGAGCAGCCCCTTTCCATTTCTTCCTGAACAGTTTAACATTGGTTTGAGGCTGAGCTATGCACGGGTCTGAATTTTAAGCATGAGCCCTACACGTTTCCCATGAAGTTCAAGACCTTCCCTACCCATGTCAAATTGCTCCAGTCAAATTTAAGGCCTGGTTGGCCCGAGCCTGAAAAATAAATAGCTTACCAATACAAAAATTGCTAAATAAACTTTGCACAAACTCAGTATTTATACCGTTCTGTCAATGCATAGATAGTCACTGTCCATCTGATGAGCCGCAGAGGTGCGGTCTATTCAGGGGTGCTGAATTCCACACTGCCTCTATTATTGAGAAAGTAAGATATTATAAGTAATTATTTCTGCTTTTTCAATTAGTTCTACACTTGACAAATAACATAATACATACCCGCCCGCACACACACAGAGAGAGAGAGAGAGAGAGAGAGTCTCGCAGATTATGCAAAGCTTGGAAATGTTGTGCAAGCTACTGTCGAGGGACGACGGCTTTGCACAACAACATTCCCTCTCCCAGTCCAGTGTCCTATTGTCTAAATATTCACATATAAGGAAAGCAAAATAAGTACAGATATGCCTTTCACAACGTTCTGGTATCCAATTATGTTGCTATTTGCTGTTCATGAATGGCATATACGTCGCAAAAAATCTGAATGGCATATATGTCGCAGAACAAGCACACGTTAAATATCCCAAGTTACGTATTAATTATTTGGGCACAGCGGTCCAAAAGAAGTCTTCACTTTTATTCAGAATCAAAAAGGCCATTAGCCTTAACTTAGGCAGATCAGAACAACAATATTATTACATTCATGTCCAGATATATGTAATCAAAACTCAAACTAAGCCGTATGCCTAATAAAAAGCCAGTCTTGCCTTTTGTAGTAGCTCTTATGTAATCTATGCAACCCAAACGTCACCATTAAATAAGGTCAACAATAATAGTTAAAAAATCCAAACATTTGCTCGTGGAACTTAGGTACTAGTTCCACGAGCTAAGTTCACCTTCGATCGAAGTTCACCTCTCTCAGTACATCGAGAGGATAACACTTAAAAACGAATCCTTATGTCAAGATAAGGTGAACTATTTACAGTCAACACGCCACGTTATGCCTGGTATGCATTGTGAAGGAAGAGGATTGCATCAGCGATGTGCTCCTCTGGTCTATCGTCCTCCCTGCTGCACTGAAGTTTCTCTCGCTGCTGCTACTACCAGCTGGAATACTGAGCACAATACGGGCGAGTTTAGCTAGCATTGGGTAAATTCCACTCTGTTTCCCAACAACCCAAGACATCGGTTTCATCTTCCATAATATTCTTAGTCAGGTCTCTTCATGCACTGTTTCGTTCAATAGTGGAAAGCATTCTTAGCTGGCTGAACTTAGCCCACAAGAATGTGGCAAGCTTTTGCAATGGCAGAATTTAAACCTTTCTGTTGATCCACTCCAAATGTCTCTGGTGAACTAATCCCTGATGGAGGGTGTCCGTGCCCACATGTTGGCAGTGGCGCCACAGCCACTCAGCCCACAGGAAGACCAAGTTGAAGGTATGGTACTGGTCAGCTTTGAGCTCCCTCTGTGCCTCGTAAAAGGGTCGGAGTTGTTCCAATAAGAAATCCAGTACATCGAGAGGTATGTCATCAATCATCCGACTCTCACCTCGGCTCTCAAGCTTTTCACAAAGCTCAGTGTAGACTGCCTTGATGAAATCCAGTGTGCGGTAAACAGTGCTGAATCTGGTTTCACCCATTTGTCTCAGTCTTTGACAACTGTGCTACACGTCCTGATTGCTTTACATATCTTACCAAGGATTTTGCAGCACGTAAAGCTTCTGCCACCTCTAGGACAACATCTTCCAGCACAGTAGTGTTGAGTGCGTGTTTCAGCACGGTGTTGTAGACATGATCCTGGCAGTCAAGACCTAGGTAGGGCCTGAGTGCTGCAATCAAATTGGATCCCTGGTCCATTACCCAGACAACTTTATTCAGCACAGCTGAATCAAAATGAAGCACTGTCACGAGTTGTTTCACAATTTCTCTTCTAAAGTTTTCACTTGTCTTGGCATCTTCTGGGCGGAACATTGCTGTAGCTAGAACTCTGGATTTTAGGTTGTAATCAGCGGTAATATAATGACAAGTTGTTGTCATATAGCTGATCTTATGTAATCATCGGTCCACACATCTGTGGTCATCCCCAAATGTATTACATCAGCTATATCTTTCTTAATCTCCGAGACCATGTCAATCCTCTTTGTGGCTGCTGTTTCATGGCACCTCCTTGAAATGGTTGTGCAGTCTGGGAGCACCATGTTAACGGGAATTCAGCCATGACCTGCCTCCACGTTAATGAGCTCTTGGCCTAATTCAACACAACCTCACTGCCTTCAACTGTATGGAATGGCTTTATATCTTTACAACAGAACAATACACACATGTCAGTGAAACGATGTCATGCTTTGATGACCAGTAGGCCTACCTTCTGTTGGGCAGCAGTTGAATCGGTCAAAGTGTCGCTGGAGAGAAGAGGTGCCAGTTCACTTGCTGTCATACTTTATAATCGTGGGGCAAGCATGACATTTCACATATCCAGTGGGTATCTTAGTTTCAGTGGTTACAACTAAATCAAATGATTTTGCTCTCTGCAGTGTCTATGGACCCTATGCAGATGCCTTTGAAATAAATCAGCCATGATCCACAACAAATAGACAAAACAAATACACTTCATATAAAATACTCACAAATACATTTAGGAAATATTGAGCATGTGTTCTATATCAAATAAAGGCTAGATGTCCAATGGCTAAAAAGTTAGGAACATTCAGCATTCTTTATTTTAGGAGACACCAGCTTTTTGAAGCCCTGCTTTTAGGAGGCGGATATCAAGTCTGCAGATATTTTGTTAGATATTGACAGCTGTTTGGGGTATTGTTTCATGGGTACAAAATCTTTTTTTTACGTTACTGTACCGAATGGCTTAATATGTAGCCTAATGTGTACTATTACTGTGAAACAAATCATGAGAGAGAGAGAGAGTGAGATATGAATGAATGTACAAATGGAATGATTTGACTAAGTTTTATAAAAAATGCTAATTTTTCAAGAAGATTCCAAAAATATTGATTGTCTCTAACTGAATGCCTGACTGGCTGCCTACCCATTGTTAAATAGCATACTGTTATTGACGAGGACTGACATGTAGAGGACTGGTGTTCGGTCCTCGCCTCCGACAAAACAAAGTATGCATTAGGATTTGTTCAGGATAGACAAAAACTTTGCTGGCTACGAGCTTCAGTAGCTTTGTCATAGTAAATCTAAAATAAAACATTTTATGGTTATATTGCAACTGTTTCTGGTAGATTTTCGAAGTATGCATCTGTGCATGCTTTTGGGGTAATATAGACCACAAACCCTAAAGGAGGAGGAGGGGTTTCCACGATTCTCTCATCTTTTCACTGGACGAAAAAGTCGGTTATCGTCACCTATATTGATAGGTATTGTATCAATGTCATTCACAAATGAAAGCAAAACTAACATTGTTGTGCCATGAAATTAAATAGGTACACTTATTTTACCAAGGAATTTACCAATAAATTCCTAAGAAATCCTACAATGTGATTCTCTGGATTTATTTTTCTCATTTTCTCTCTTATAGTTGAAGTGTATATATGATGAAAATTACAGGCCTCTCATCTTTTTAAGTGGGAGAACTTGAACAATTGGTGGCTGACTAAATACTTTTTTGCCCCACTGTAGATTAGTGGTGTAGTGGTTATAGACATTGCCTATCACATAGGAGAATGGTTCGAATCCAGCGAGGGCAACAACATTAATTCCTTCTAATCGCGGGCCGGACCAATTTGGCTTGCCTGGTTCCTTTTCTTGTTTTCCCGAAATCCCCCATGAATCTACCCTTTTGCTGGTATCAGAATAATAAAGTTTTTGTGGATCAAAGGTATCCCAATCCTACTACATTTTTTTTAACAATGCATTCTAAAGTTTAGATCCAGATCAAAACCAAGATTGGATTACATGATCTAATCCGATTTCTGAATCTTTTTTTTTCTTTTGAACAACCCATTTTTAAGATTTGATCCAATCCGATAGCCGAAATCCACTCAGATTACTTCTGAACAACGGGACCCAGGGCATTAAATGAGACTCTGTTCCTATCTTTCCTGTTTTGGTATAAGGGTCTGAAAATGGGTCTCCTGACTCTTCTGTAAATGAGAATATGTTCTCAGTTAACTTACCTAGTAATATAACAAAATAAAGAACCTGAAACTAAAGACTGACTAGGGAACTGATTATTAAGTGTCTCTTCTTAGGTGACTGAGGTCAAGGGCCTGGGCTCCTTGCTGGTTGGCATGGTAACATGTAGGAGTGCTGACTTCTTCATGTCTCGACCTCAGCTCATGGTGGTGGACATAACTGAACTAGGAACCATCAAGCTTCAACTAGAGGTGGTGTGGAAGTAAGTGTACCAGTAGTTTAATCTGGTAGGCATTTTAAACTGTCTATTTTCATTAAAAGGGTACTGAATTAGTGGTAGACTAACTGTGGTGGACAGTAGAGGTACTAGGAAGGAGAGAAAATACCTCATTTGTATGCTTTTAATTTAAAAAAAAAAAGCAAAAAAAAGATTTTATATTGAAAATAGGCACTGACTAGGTCAATTAGTGTTTTATGTTCATTTCTCATGGTCAGAAACATCTGCCGGTTATAATTTACAAGACATAGGATTTACAAGATATTTTTCTTAGACAATTATATGTAGCATGAAATTAAGAACAACTATATTTGCCGCTGCTACCCAGATCGAGTTTGACAGATTATTAAAATAATTGAGGCATTTTTCTCCGATGGGATTTTCATTCATTCCTAAGAGGGCTGAATGCGACTGAAATGCAGGCTATAGACTATAAACACCCTAACTTAATTAAATATGACTTCAGAAACTCTGCCCTGACAAAATGCAGATGTACTTCTCTATTTTATGCTTTGATATTTATGACTGTTGAACTACCTTGATGCGTACCCAGAAAACAATGTGTTGTTTACTACAACTGTACATTTGACTCGCATCACCAGTTGGTAATTTCGTTAAAAGAGACAGTTCATCCAAAGTTCATATTTTTCTTAAAGTTTCAAACATTACATTATTCAGCTATTTCCCAGTGTGTAATTAGCGTTATTAGCATCGTCCAAATTCATGGATGGAAATGTTTCGTATTGCTATTGATAAGCTACATTGCAAGCGGAAAACTACATTTGGTGCTTTCAGTTTATAAATCACATAAAGGTTTAGGCCCCGAAAAAATATCTGATATCTTTGAAGAATATAAACCGAGCAGGGCTCTTATATCCATGTAAACAGGTAAGCAAGTAAAACCCAGAGTCCAAACTAAACATGGTCCAGCTGCGTTTAGCAGACATGCTGCACCCAACTTAAACATAACCTCACTGTTTAGCCTTACAGCTTTTATAGCCCCCATGTTTTAATCCCATTTTATTCTATTTCTATTTTCTAATTATGATGTTGTTTTGATGTTTTCATTTGAGAAATGTTTATGCTATTTTATTTTTCACATTTTTTCTCTTTCTTTGTAAAGCACACTGAATTGCTTCTGTGTATGAATTGTGCTAAATAAACTTGCTTGCTTACATTTAGTAATCTATCGCAGTAGCATCGATTTTAATTAAAACTGTACACTTACAAAACAGGCAGACGGCCGAATTGGTTGAATTGGATCTGCACATAGATCTTGAGTTAATTCACTTCTACCCGCTCTGCAATTGGGACAATAGCACTTCCTCTCCTGAGTCGTATTGTGGGATAATCAATGGCATCGCCAACGAGACATGTACATTTTGCGAGTAACATTTTAATAAAGAGGATAGTGCCCCACGTTCAAAAGAAGAGGATTAAAGTATATCAAACGTAATTCCATCAGTTACCCAGTTCAACCCATGGAGATTAAAGGCGAATGCAATTACCCAGTTAAACCCGTAGAGACAAGACAGATTGTAAGTAATACTTTCGATTGCTGTTATAATACACAAAGTACACACTAGCTGCCTCCGGATGATCTGGGCAAGGACTGGGGATTTACGTGTTAACATTGCCCCCCTTCAGCTGCTCTCTCATGCTTATGTTCGATCAATTCATCATCTGTATTTTTGTTCGGAAAAAGTAAGGCTATATCACCGGGAAAAATCTCTCAAGCAAATAAAGTTCGACTGTCCGAGGTGAATATCAAAGACGAAACAGGTAACTTGTTTTTTATCTAGCAAATACTAAACTTTCGTTTACTATAAACTCTCTTCCCGGACGAACGCTTGGATTGATACAATTGTGAACAAAACTGACCGGTAAACACCGTCTGTACCTGTTTATTTGAAATATAAATTATATTGTGAAAATAGACTTTTTCGAGGAATACAACAATAAATCAAATTTATTTTATAAAGCCCTTTTTACATCAGCAGTTGTCACAAAGTGCTTTCACAAAACACCCGGCGTCATGTTCTTCTATGAAAACAACATCACTTGTCTTAGTTTGGAGTGTTTTAGAGTAGTTTTTCGCTTGCTATGCAGCTTGGCGGTTGGGGTACGTTCGGATTCCATTTGTGAACGTGTAAGATGCTAATAACGCTAATTACTGACTGAGACAGAGCGGAATAATGAATAGTTTAAAAAAATACACTGTGAAGTACAAACTGGGGGTTGAGGAACTTACACCGAAATATGATTTTTGGACGAACAATCCCTTTAACATACAGTCAGTTCAATTTGCCTGCTACATACAGTGGGGCAAAAAAGGATTTAGTCAGCCTCCAATTGTGCAAGTTCTCCCACTTAAAAAGATGAGAGGCCTGTAATTTTCATCATAGGCACACTTCAACTATGAGACAAAATGAGAAAAAAAATCCAGAGAATCACATTGTAGGATTTTTTTATGAATTTATTGGTAAATTATGGTGGAAAAATATGTATTTGGTCAGTAACAAAAGTTAATCTCAATACATTGTTATATACCCTTTGTTGGCAATGACAGAGGTCAAACGTTTTCTTTAAGTCTTCACAAGATTTTCACACACTGTTGCTGGTATTTTGGCCCATTCCTCCATGCAGATCTCTAGAGCAGTGATGTTTTGGGGCTGTCGCTGGGCAACACGGACTTTCAACTCCCTCCAAAGATTTTCTATGGGGTTGAGATCTGGTGACTGGCTAGGCCACACCAGGACCTTGAAATGCTTCTTACGAAGCCACTCCTTCGTTGGCTGGGCGGTTTGTTTGGGATCATTGTCATTCTGAAAGACCCAGCCACGTTTCATCTTCAATGCCCTTGCTGATGGAAGGAGGTTTTCACTCAAAATCTCACGATACATGGCCCCATTCATTCTTTCCTTCCTTTACAGCCCCAAAGCATGATGTTTCCACCCCCATGCTTCACGGTAGGTATGGTGTTCTTTGGAACTCAGCATTCTTTCTCCTCCAAACACGACAAGTTGAGTTTTTAGCAAAAAGTTCAATTTTGGTTTCATCTGACCATATGACATTCTCCCAATCCTCTTCTGGATCATCCAAATGCTCTCTAGCAAACCTCAGACGGGCCTTGACATTTACTGGCTTAAGCAGGGGGACACGTCTGGCGCTGTATGATGAGTCCCTGGCGGCGTAGTGTGTTACTGATGGTAGCGTTTGTTACTTTGGTCCCAGCTCTCTGCAGATCATTCACTAGGTCCCCCGTGTGGTTTTGGGATTTTTGCTCACCGTTCTTGTGGTCATTTTGACCCCACAGGGTGAGATCTTGCGTGGAGCCCCGGATCGAGGGAGATTATCAGTGGTCTTGTATGTCTTCCATTTTCTTATAATTGCTCCCACAGTTGATTTCTTCACACCAAGCTGCTTACCTATTGCAGATTCAGTCTTCCCAGCCTGGTGCAGGTCTACAATTTTGTTTCTGGTGTCCTTTGACTGCTCTTTTGTCTTGGCCATAGTGGAGTTTGGAGTGTGACTGTTTGAGGTTGTGGACAGGTGTCTTTTATACTGATAACAAGTTCAAACAGGTGCCATTAATACAGGTAACGAGTGGAGGACAGAGGAGCCTCTTAAAGAAGAAGTTACATTTTTGTGAGAGCCAGAAATCTTGCTTGTTTGTAGGTGACCAAATACTTATTTTACCAAGGAATTTAGCAATAAATTCATAAAATTCCTACAATGTGATTTTCTGGAATTCTTTTTTTCATTTTGTCTCTCATAGTTGAAGTGTACGTATGATGAAAATTACAGGCCTCTCATCTTTTTAAGTGGGAGAACTTGAACAATTGGTGGCTGACAATTATTTTTTACCCCACTGTACACTCCTTTCCCTTCTTACCTTCCAGTCCATTTGACAGTGGAGAGGTGAGGCCCATCACCACTGTGTCCAGCAGGCAGTCCATCTACAGCCGAAAGGGATCCGTCTACAGCTGGACACCTCCCAACACACCCAGCTTCACAGAAAAATATTTCATAGTGAGTGACCCAGATATAGAATTGTCTTTGGATGACCATATTCAACCTGTCCTTGTTGTAGTGTTGCAATCTCAGCTAGAGGAGTGCTCCATGTTAGCCGGATTAGCAACACTCAGTCAAGAAAATGTTAGTTGTGAAAACCTGTTACTGTCTTTTGGGTGGTTAATCCAATTTCAACTTTTATCAGAACTGTATTTACCAAAAAAGTTGGTTATTTTTAAACAATTTCAGTTTGCATAATTAGTTAAGCCAGTTGTGCTTAACTGCTGGTTTTATAGATCCCTCTGAAAAGATTTTGCCTTTATACTACTGTACAAAGTGTTCTTTCTAGAATTAACCTTCAAATACTCTCATGCATATGTTTAAACCATAGCTAATAAATCTTTGGTCTTCTATCTAGTCCATGGTCCGGCAGCTTCATCATGAACCAGAGTGCTCCTTCTCTCTGGTGTCACAGGCATCTCAGGGAGTGTCTCTACTTAGCTACCTTGAGGATACCTCACAGGCCCCCATCCCCTCTTACAGCCAGGGGGGCAGCCAGACCCAAATCAGCCTAGCTGAAGATCTAGCCTCAGAGAGCAGCCCTCCGGAGCAGCAGATGTTGAAGGGATTATCAGGGACTTCCGAGAAAGGGGAAGAGTGGCCCCTGACTGATCCAGACACAGGCCCCTCCTCTCCCTCCACACCCGGGGAGACGAAGCGCAGCTCCCTGCTTACCTTGCGGAAACGCTACAGCACTCCAGATATCCTCAGACAGAATGGAAGCCCCAGCCCAAGTTCCAGTCCAATTCCTGGTAAAGAGACAACGCTGGAGACCGTTCTGATAGGGGGGGAGTGCCAAGGTGTGGAGATGCAGGTGAGGCTAGGGTACGAGGAAAGTGAAGAGTCTCCAGCCAGGCCGGTGGCGACCAGCAGTCAGCGCAAAGCACAGGCTCGTAGGATCAGTACTCTGTTAAGGGGGCTGGAGACCAGTCTACATGGCCAAGAATCTACACACAGGGAGCTAAGGGCCATGGGAAATCAGATCCTGCACCTCGGCACCATTTTAAACGTGAGTGTCTGCAGAAAGCATCGACTTGAATGTCTTCACTTTTTTTACTGATATTCATGTCTGTCAACCAGCAAATAGAATGTATAGATATGTAAAACGATTAAAATATTTTTGTAATTAGCTAGAATGTTGACATTACTGTAACACACTAGTCCTTCGTAAGGAATAAGTCCTGAAGGAATTCAGTTTTGAACTAAACCGAAAGAGCTGTTTAACATATTGAGTTGTGTGTGCATGCGTGTCATCCTCTTAGAATGACCTTTCATTGCTGAAGAGTTCCTCTGGTGAGATGCTGGCTGTGGAAGAGGAGGAGGTCCTGGAGAGTTTTGACTTTTTGTCCACAGACTTTAACGCCGATGAGGAGGATTCTTTTGTGGGCAGCATGCGCCTCAAAAACACAAGGTGGGTTATGAAGAGCTTTCTATTTAGCCTTGGATGAGACTGTAGAGGAGGCTGGCAGAATGTGGTCAGAACATCTGATCAGTAAGCAAAAGGTTGATAGGGGAAAATGCTGCCTTTCTGCCCGTAATCCCATTGATCATCTACATTGCTCTGGATTAGAGGGGTTGCAGAATGAAAAAAATACAGAGTAGCTACATGGAGAAATCTGCCCCATTGTGGATGTGTAATGCTAATTAACATGGGTAGGACTTCAACAAATACTGTACATAATATTATATGATTAACATAAACCTTCCGTTCAATCATACACATTCAATTCAGTTTTTTTTATTTATCACAATCTAATTATGTGGACTGATGTGTAATCTATCAGCAAACCTGAAATACTAAATGTATAGGAGGCCAATACTAGTATTTACATGTGTAGTATTATATCCCATTTATGTATGTATTTTTCGGGTCTCTTTCATCCAATAAACAGTTCATTCCATCAGAGCATGCCAAGAAGCCTTGGGCTTTATTGTCAGTTCAGCCAATCCAGAGAAAAGCTGGATGTTTCCCCACTGACCACTGGGAACTATAGTCTGGACCAGGCTCTGGAAACACACCTGGGCATCTGCACTCATCTGCTGAAGGTAGGATGCCTGACAATAGAGAATGGAAGAGTAAAAAATATTGATGACTATTGATAACTATATTGTCATTGAGGGCTTTAACTATTAAAAACTTGGTGGAGTTAATGTATTTACAAAAAAGTATGACGCTGAGGAAGGTAGGAGAGGGAAGCTGTGCTGTTACTGTTCCATATGTTCTGGAGGAAGCAGCCTATACCATTCAGTCCAGCCAAAACACTGTGCCGACATTTACTAATTTTATTGGTGCTGTCCGCATCAAATTTGAAATCAAATGTATGTTATAAAGTCCTTTTTATATCACAAAGGGATTTTACAGATACCTAGCCTGAAACCCCAAAGAGAAAACAACAACAACAAGAGTTGATTCACAGTGGCTAGGTAAAGAGCAGTAGTTATAGAAACTGGAAAATAACATAAACATTTTTAATAGCAGTAGTTATAGAAAGGGTGAATATTCAATATGTAAATATGCAACCATGTAAAGTGTGTAAATGTACGTGTAAAGTGTGTGGCTCTGATTTACAGGCAATTAGGAATTCAGAGTCTGCAATAGTTCAGCGGGACATTTTGGATGAGATGTTGCTCCAAGTGGAGGTACTTAAACGAGTGAGCAGGTTGATGCTGGAGAAGACACAAATGTCCTGTGTCATTGAGAGTAAGTATAAAACGGTTGTTCTGTTAAGATAATACTGGTTTCTGTACATTTTTCAATGCTATCTTTATTTGCACTAGTGTTTGAGGTATTAGTCAACAGCTGCATTGGACCATAAATATAGCGGGATGAACCCCTCTTTCAGTCTCCTGTCCCACCTGTCTTTTTAAACAATGACAGGGGAGTGAAGCTCCCATATCCATTAATAAAAGCTTTGCACACTTAACCACCAATTGAATAACTTATCCTAAATTATAGGACAGTAAAAGGCCACTCTGAATTGTTCAGTTTTCTCACACCACAATATTACATGTCTACAGTGTTGAGGGAGTTTGCAGTTAGCATGTTGAGTGTGTCCCACAGACCTGTTCCTCCACAATGTTACTCAAGACTCAACAATGTTTCACTAGTAGCAAACATTGGTGACATATGAAATGTTACCACTTGCTCTTTTAGAATATTAGTATTACTAGATTTAAACACTTTCTTTCACAAAAGATAAATTATTCCATGCTTATATATATTTTTTTTAAAGTAATAATGTCAAATGGGTTGAATTCTTTGCAGTAACTTGACTTTGATGAGGTGTTCACTTCAGTGTTCCCATAAGGGGAATCGGAATTCAGCCTTAGATGGATATCCTTATAATTATTATATCTGTACATGACTGCACCAATGAGGCAATCTTGATTTTGAAGTTGTCACTTTCTTTCTATATTTTTTTGTGTTTGGTAAATGCTTACATCAGATTTTAGTGACTTACTACCATCTGCAATGCAGGAGATCTTAACCAAATGTTACTGTGGCCACTAAATGATGAACATCTATCCATCTTCATGGCCCAAACATCTCTGAGCATTAGCACTCTTGATATAAACTTTATTATTTTTAGTTCTTAATTAACTTTGCCAGTGGTGCCTAGATTGTTGAATATGAACGCAACCATTTATGTACTATAGCATACTCTAATACATCCTTAAATCTTACCTTAGTTCTCCCAAAGGCCCAGGGACAGAAGGAGTTGCTGATGTTTTGGGAGGAGTGTGCGGGCAGCAAGTCCCTCTTCTGCTGTCCCACCGACACTTTTGTTAAGACCCTGAGGAAGCGTTACATCCACAAAGTCAAAGCCAAGCTGCCTGGTCAACCAGATGCAGGTGAGCGCCATAGCACAAAGGCTCAATTAAAGATTATTTTGTACGACATACACCGATCAGCCATAACATTATGACCACTGAAAGGTGAAGTGAATAACACAGAAAATCTCATTATCATGGCACCTGTCAATGGATGGGCTATATTAGGCAGCAAGAAGCAGGAAAAATGGGCAAGCATAAGGATCTGAGCGACTTTGACAAGGGCCAAATTGTGATAGCTTGACGAGTAGGTCAGAGCATCTCCAAAGCCTTGTGGTGTGTTCCCGGTCTGCAGTAGTCAGTACCCATCAAAAGTGGTCCAAGGGAGGAAAAGTGTCAGAACACACTCCATCACAGTTGGTTTGAGGAATACAATGAGTACAAGGTGTTGGCTTGGCCTCCAAATTCCTCAGATCGCTGTCCAAACGAGCATCTGTGGTGTGCTGGACAAACAAGGCTGATCCATGGAGGCCCCCCTCGACGGCAAAAGAGGGACCTACACAATATTAGGCAGATGGTCATTATGTTATGGCTGATTGGGATACTTAGTGAGTGCATACTTTGAGACAGATACCCAGGCAAAAAAATCACCACTTAAAAATTGGTTAATTGATGCAAACAGTCACAAACTGCAGCTGCAATGGCTCGAACTGTTGATAGCCAAAGACGTAATCACAAATTCTTTCAGTTTTGCTGATAAGAGACTGGATATTTGATCACTGTGGATCTCTGACACATTAGGTTGATAGAGGCTGGATATTTGACTGCTGTGGATCTCTGACACATTAGGTTGATAGAGGCTGGATATTTGACTGCTGTGGATCTCTGACACATTGATAGAGACTAGATTACTTTTGGTGTGTGATATCCAGTCTGACATTTTGTCATCTGCAGTGTTTGCACAGCTGTTGCAGCAGATCCAGGCTAGCTGTCGGATGGTGCCTATGGCCCGTTGCACTCTGAACTGGATTACCATCTTCCAGCTATCCATCTACTTGAACCGCTGGAGCTTTACAGACCTGGGAGAGCACATTTCCCGCCTTTCCAAAGAAGGTATCACACTACCACACTGATCTGAATTCAACTGTTCTGTTCTATTTGTGCATAGCTGTTACTGATGTAAATAAGTGATTATATTGCATACAATCATTGAAGCTGGACCAAAATGTTGCAAATATAAAATAAAATGAAGCAAAGCGACCATTTAAATCATGCGGCTGTATCATCTAATTGAATTTCATATATCTGATAACAGTTCTAACATTTATATTGAACTTTGCACCATAAAAGCTGTGTACTGACAGGTTTTTTAGTGTTCTTGAGGGTAGTAAGAATCATAAATTGATATAAGCATTTGTTAAAGTACCCAAATGCTGCATATAAAATAATGACAGTAGACCATTGCAAAACAGACCTACTGCTCTTTCAGATCTAGGGGAATGTCCCCAAATACTATACATCTGGATATAAGCTGTCAACAATCTCCACACTCTATGTACACTAAAGCTGAATAAAAACTGGAGAATGTGGGAAATTAAAGATGAGTCTCATAGTGTGAAACAGAGGACAGGTTTCCTTAGTGGCCCCCAGAGCTGTTTTTTTCAGAAGGCCCATGGGACAACCAAAGATAATTCAACATGTATGGTGCCAGACTTGGGCTTAAACATTCCATGATCCTTGTCACGATTGGTCGTGAGTGGGTCTTCCAGCATGACAACGACCCGAAACACACAGCCAGGGCCAAGGAGTGGCTCTGTAAGAAGCATCTCAAGGTCCTGGAGTGGCCTAGCCAGTCTCCAGACCTGAACCCAATAGAAAATCTTTGGAGGGAGCTGAAAGTCCATATTGCCCAGCGACAACCCCAAAACCTGAAGGATCTGGAGAAGGTCTGTATAGAGGAGTGGGCCAAAATCCCTACTGCAGTGTGTGCAAACCTGGTCAAGAACTACAGGACACGTATGATCTCTGTAATTGCAAACAAAGGTTTCTTTACCAAATATTAAATTCTGCTTTTCTGATGTATCAAATATTTATGTCATGCAATAAAATGCTAATTAATTATTTAAAAAATCATTCAATGTCATGTTCTGTTTTTTGTTTCAGTTGAAGTGTACCTATGATAAAAATTACAGACCTCTACATGCTTTGTAAGTAGGAAAACCTGCAAAATCAGCAGTGTATCAAATACTTGTTCTCCCCACTGTACATTGTAATTGAGTTAAATCATTATAGTATTAGTAAATAAGACATCATAGTACTGGACAATAACAATGGATTTGTTATTGTTTAGCAGTTTTAGAGACATACTCTATCAAAAAAAATCTGTCACAGGGATGATCTGGAAAATTTGGCTTTATGGATATGAAATTTACCAGTCAAGATCATAACATTGGTCATCCAAGGATTTAAAAGTACATTCAAAATATGTAGTCACATAATTATTTACAGTATGGGTAGCATGACAAGTTTTACTCTGTATGTACCCCTCCATATCCAACCAGAATCATCTGGTGTATGGACAACTGTAAAATAAATGAATCAGTGTTTGAGGTTCCAGATTACAAAAGGAACAATTATTTTACTTTTTGTATAAAATATTGACAAGTTTTTGAAGGGTACTTGTTCAAAATCTTTAAATGCACTTGTCTTGCTTAATTAGAAATAACAAATGTAGAGGGACAGAGCCAAGCCTTTCTCCATTGTATGCCAGAAAGTTGAGCATTCCAAAAGGATTTACCCCTTGGTGTTATCTTGCTATAGAAATATTCCCTTATATGTTTGTTGGTACACTTAGTATTACATATTTCAATACCATTAATAACAAGCTTTGCAAATGTTCTAAGGAAATCATTATAAACCATATTACATTTTATAAGTTGAGAAATGCCTGAAGGAATAGCAGTAACCACACAATGATTTTCCTTGTAAACAACAGGAAAGGATTTGACTCTTAAAAATTCATGATCAGATAAGATTTGACCACCACTGTCAAATACGTCGCTTACAAAAAAATTCTTTATCCAATGATTTTGCCGTGTATAAAATGTGGATAACTTAAGGGTTAGTTTGGCAATATTGTAATTACAAGCCAACAAAAAATGCTTATTTCTCCCCAAGTTTCTTAAATATATCATCAGAAATGTAAAAAATGATTCTGGAGACTGTACATTTTTTAAACCACCAAACCTTGAAGGTATTAGTCATATCCACAAAATACAGTAACTCAAATCTTCTTACTGAGAACTTCCTTTATAAGGTGATGGTGCCTGTTTTTCCAAACAAAGTTAGAAAGTAGATGTTTATCTCATTACAAGTAAACTCATGTTGTAAAAACGGTTTGCTGGTATGCCCTCACCCATCTGAGTGGTTGGCTGAGAATGCCCTCATCCGCTATTCACTGAAGCTGGTTCGGAAGGTTTTCTGGTCCTCTACAGGGCGTCTGGTAGGAACAAGACAGATGGTTTACTGTTTAAGACTTTAATTCCTCCGGTTCTTGACCACCACACATTGAGCAAACTCACACTTCACCGCAACTGAACTGGTTGTGGTTTTATGAAGTATAAATCATAGAAGTACAATAGGGAGTGCCATACATTGTGATAGAAATTTGAAATTGTGAAGCAATATAATGATTTGATTTGATTATTATTTTATATTGCATTGGCAGTTTTTATTCATTTCTATGGTGGTTTCATTTAGTATGCTGTTACCTAGGTAAATGAGTAATTAACAGACCATAGGGTTCTCTGTTTATCTGTTGAAGAGATCAGCTTGACCAGATAATGACCTGGCATATGTTCTTTGTTCTATGTGTGAGTAGTTTGAGTTGGGGGCATGGCCAGTGAAGAAGCTACAAAGACACCTGTCATACTTAGATTCTTTGATAACTCGGAGTGCGGTCATACTAGGTGGCTGTATATCGATTATCCCATGCGCATGTAAACATTTAAAAAATCTTTGTAGAACTTTGGACTCAAGACCGATTAATTTCTCTTTTACAACATGTAGCATCGAAACAGGGTTCACTGCCTATAAACATCTCAAATGCAGATAGACTTTTCACATGCATTTACATATAATTAGACTAAGCATTATCCTGTCACACGTCTTAGTTATACAGCCAGTATAGTCAGGTACAACCGTCAATAGTTCAGCAAAGCTAACTCTACAGAACCTTTATGCCACTAAGCCAGAGGTCCCTTACCTATGTTAAGCCACTATCATGTGCAATGGTAATGCACGCATGCTCTACTTAGTCTATTGGCATGAACTAACCATATTTACACTTTTACTTCAAAATCTTTAGAACAGTATCACTTATCTATAAAATAAAAATGTGAACCACATAACGCTGTGCAAGTTAACTTATTGCTATAGTAGCAGGTAGGCTATGTGCTATACAATGTAATGCAATGTTGTAGCTAACATTCCTGACCATTGATTACCGTAACCGTTTTCCATACACGACATAACCTGCTGCCAATGACGCTTGATCGAGTCTCCCTTAGATGCATGCACAGCATTCAACAAATAAACCCATATTGCACACTTGAGTTCATCTTCTTGGTCTCACCTAACTGTTCACAGATGGGCAGGCAGGGTGATTGGTGGGTGTGCGCCCTTCCCGCGGTTCAGTTGGTGACCAGTGTTCGTTATGATAACAGTGCCACTCTACTAACAACGACGCAACATTGAAGTGACTTGGGGAAAGTCCGGTAGAGGGGAGAGTAAATAAATCTAGAAATACTCTCTGCCTTTGTCAAGAGAACCTGTCCTAAAATCGAGGTATCTCTTTGATGCCATATATTTAAAATTAATTTGGCTTCTTTAAGTTTTGGAGATGCATTTAATTGTTGCCTGACTAAAACATTCTTACCGATATGAATACCAAGGTATATTTCAATTTCTTTCACTGGAATACCACACAACGAGATCTCATCAGTGTCATAAAACTACAAAACATCAGATTTTGATGCAAGAAATAAATGTTTTATTAACCTCACCGCATGCTCAATTACAAATGTATCTCTAAGAAATAAAGCTGTGTTATCAGCCAACTGAGTAATTCTTATCTGAACTGTTGAGTATAGTCAAAGACAATATTTCCACCACAATCAAAACCAGAAATGGCACAATAGGACACCCCTGGCATAACCCCCACATTTCTGAAAATCTTTTGGAAGTGTTGGGATAGACATTTACACAACTGTTAATGTCTTTGTAAAACATTGTTACATTTGATATCTTTTAGGAGTTTGGTTCTCTTCAAAACCAAACCCCTGAAAAGCCTGAATTAGAAACTGAAATTCCATAGTATTGAAGGCCTTATAGAAGTCAAGAAATAGAATTAACGCAACAGACTGCTCATTGTCAGACAAATCAATAAGGTCCACAATTAACCTGATATTTGAACTAATACGTTGATTTGCCATGAAGCCAGTTTGAATCTCATAATTTCCTTAAGACCTTGTTTTAAACATTCAGCATAGACCTTAGAAATTATTCTGTAGTCTACGTTTAGAAGTGTTATAGGTTTCCAATTCAAAACAAATAGAATATCCTCATCTTGTTTGGGTATTAAGGTAATAAAACCTTGTTTCATTGTAGTAGACCTTCCTATCCATACATTCTTTAAACATTTCCAATAATGGTGTTTCAATAGTGTCCCAATGACAAGCATAAAACTCAACAAGAAGTCTGTCAACACCAGATTATTTACTTTTTTCTTTGAATGAATAGCTTTAGTGATCTCACAACTCAAAAGCTTAACAATCTCATTCAAACTGTTCTGAAATTGTGGGGGCAATCTCCTTACATGTTTGATGAACTCATTAGCCAAGTTTTTTTTAAAATCTTTACTGCGCTTTATTGCCAATTCCATAACTTTAAAGCTCCGAAGCACCGTTCAGTTTTCCGAGCTCTACTGTTTTGATGCAGTGTACCAGAAGCTGGTTTCAGTACAACACCTTGTGACCAATGACCTTCGAAGCGGCGGATGTCACACAATCACCTTCGAGTTCCAACCGGACCTAACAGGTGTTGTTTTCGGAATGGCTTTTTTAAACTGCTTGCATAAAGGGTTAACGAAATGGATAGTTGTCGATAGAAGTTTGAGAAACGCATGCAGATGGAAATTTGAAAGAGCAAGTTAGTCAAGAGAGTCATAAAATAGAGCTAGTTATTCGATTGTAGTCATAGAACAGTAATTCGAGAATAATTTAGTGTTTGTTAACTATCATTTGCGTCATACAAGAGAAGGTAATTTGAGTACCTACTTTGAAGTAGACAATATAATTATTGTGTTGCTAAGCTAGGTTCTTGGAAAGGGTAATAGGATTGTATATTATACCGGATTCACACCGAACACTTCTGTGAGTATTCTGGCTCAGATAAGGTTTTGGTGAGATCTCTAGATCAACAAACAACAAAAAACTACTTTGTCCGACGTTGACTTCCTTTGGGTTTTTTTTCCTTAATTTTGGGTGTTCTTAGTTCTATAGTTCCAGAATTAAAACATATAGGCAAGTGTAAAAAAGTTTAAATCAGACAGTCGAACTTTAAAACGTTAAAATGTTTATAAACTAGGCCTACCTGAAACGCATCTGTACCATATGTAAATATTTCTTGATATAGCATGATTATCCCGAAGCGGAGCGGAGAGCCGCTTCCGGGACGCTTTGGAAACGCACCGCCACTCGTCTGGTGGAATCACAAGCGTTGACTTGAGTGGCGGTGATCAGCTATGGCAGATGCGTCGGAGACGCAGAAGCGCCCAGTGAAATCTAGTCATTTTTAATATTCTTTTGAACGATATTTTAGTATAATATTAAGTGATCGATGACTTCCGAAGCTTTGTCTGACCCAAGTTAATTTCAAACCGGAACGTAACACCCTGCTGTGCACAAATGGCCAAATATCAAAAAGGCTTACTGTGGTGCAACCGTACTGTTCCAGACTACTGTCCACATAGTCACAGGTTCAATTCTTCCTTTGTGGGTAATGAGATTTTGTTGAAAGCAAAATGTCAGCCTTTCTCCCCCAATGGGGAGGTCTGTATCATTGACATATTAGGGATTACATCACATGACTTTTACAGCATTGTTATTTGACCACTGTGGTGTGTTGACATGAATGACACAATCTCTGTGTAGTCGTAGAGTTAGCACTCTACATCAGGCATTGCCTAGATTGCACCAAAGAGCAAACAATATAATCACTCAGTGTCATCGGGGCGAATCCACAGGGTTAGTAAGAGAGAGATACTGTACATTGATACGGACAAGATACTGTACATTGGCGTCAAACAAGCAGCTACATCAAATTACAGAGGACAGAGAAAAGCAATTTATTCATATACTTATTACTGGAATGGAAGAAATTATTGCTGTGTGGCCTCACACTTTGCAAGCTTTGCACTTCTTTGCAATATACAGACAGGTGACAAATTAAAGGACAATCCTGAGTAAATGACTGGAGGAACATAAACGCAGATGCCTCCATACACATCTACGGCATGATATCATGCTCTGTGGCATGTATAAAAATGCTGACGAGGCCAAGTTGACCTTGATTATTGATCAAACTGGCAAGAGGAAAGGATCTAAGTGACTTGAATAGGGGTTCATTATAGGGGCACGGATAGCAAATGATAGTAATTTAGGCGGAGCGGCCGGGACGGGCAGGGACAGTAGAGGGCACCGCGGGCCCTGAGGCGGCGGCGTAGGCGGCCAGTCCTCGGCGTGCGGCAACGGAGGCGGCCAGTCCTCGGCAGATTCTGGCAGCGGTGAAAACGGGGCAGCGTGAGGGGCTGGCGGCGACGACTGGGCAGCAGGGGGCGCTGGCTGCGGCTCCTGGGCAGCAGGGAGTTCCTGGAAACGCTCCCACTCCCTGATGGCCATCTGGATGCCCCCCCCCCCCCCCCCACAATCTTGGGGTTGTTCTTCTGACAGTTTGCGCCTTCGCCTCCTTCGTCTTCCCCTTTGGGGTTCCTGCTGCCCCGGCCAGGAGAACAGAGGGAGATGATAGGGATCTCCCTCCTAGTCGTTGTCCCCATCAGGCAAGGAGTGCAGTGGGTGACGGTAGGGGTAGTCCTTCTCGGTGTTGCGCTGTCTGGCCAACTGAGGAGTTCCCCTACCGTCCAACTCTGCCGCATTCTTACGTGGTCCTTTAGTGGGTCAGTCATTCTGTAACACCCGGGATGTCGTGGAACGAACGGATCAAGCGCAGGCAGGGGTAGTAGTCGGTGCAGTCTTTTATTGACAAATACAAAGAACAAAAAACACAGAGCACTTGATAATTAAACTAAAGCAAAGGAAAACAAAACGAAACTCACCATGAACAACCAATACACACTGCGACATGGAACAATGACTGACAAAGGAGGGGAGCAGAGGAGAAACATTTAAACACATACTAATGACCTAATTGGGACATGGTGTGTGAGACAATTGGGGACAAGACAAATGAAGGAGACCGGGATGAGTTTGTGACCATTGGGAAGACAGTAATGAATGGTTTGTTGAGTATGAAAATGATGTGAATAATATGCTATGGCCTCTACAGTCACCAGATCCCAACCCATGACCTATGGGAGATTTTGGACCAACTTGTTAGGTAGTACAATCCACAACCATAATCAAAACACTAAATGAGGGAATATCTTTTGGATCGTTGGTGTTCCACCTCCAGTATAGTTCCAGAGACTTGTAGAACCTATACCAAGGCCCATTGAAGCTGTACTGACAGAGTGAGGCCCAAAACATTACTGAGTCCCTTGATGTTTTCTTTTATTTAATTTGTCACCAGTCTGTATATATCCATTATAAACAAATTTTACTTTGGTCGTAGAAAGATTGCTGAGACTGCAGTGTTCAGCACCATAAACTATTCTAAAACAGGTTTCTGCTGTTCATAGAGCTCCATATTAGTTTAGCATCATGCTATAAGTTGTGTGTTGAAATGAAAACATTTTCTTGAATGTGTTTTTTAGTAGTGCATCAACGTTAATTTGCAGTAGCCCCACTAAAACTGGTGGGCTACTTGTGCACTTCGAGTTTGCTTACAGATAAAAAATTCTATGAGCGTCGATGAACATTTGGAAAAAATGCGTCCACAGTAGACTTCAATTAATTGATTTATGTTGACCTCAAGTGTTTTAAAGACAGCATTGTGCATGATGAGGAAAACCAATTATTTAATATTTTATATATAAACTTGCATTAAATCCTGTAATTTATTTTCAATAAAATGTATTATATAAATTTATAAATTGTATAAATTACCATAATAATTGACAGATTAATATGTTAGCAAAATAGTTGTTAGTTGCAGTCCTAAACACAATTTAGTTTCCTCAATGCATTAAAACAGCCCTCAACAGCAGTCGGATTGGGCTAAAGAAATAACAAGATAAATGGCTGTGAATGGCCGCAGGTTTGTGCCCATATTCTGTGGTTGAGAAAAAAGGCTTTCAGACGTCACGCTATGAATGTTTCTCCTACCTGTTTCAGAAAAACTTGTATCATATTATATAAAAAAAATGTTGTGCCATGTTTACATTTTGCTCTTTATTTTGTTGTAGATTGTGCTCTGATCAGGCATTATATATCCTTGATGGATTACTGTTATATCTTTTGCCAAATTAACTAAAACCTGATCTTCTGTAACTATTGACAATAGATTGTTTGCACTGTACTAAAACCGTACGAAACTGTGATCCTAAAACTGCAATATACATCATATTATTTGTTAGGTGTACCATTGCACCCCTAATTTAGTGTTATTGCTAGCCAATTCTGAGATGAAATCCTGGCTGTAGCTAACTAGCAACAATGTTATATGAGGTATTGTTAGATGAGGAACCATATGTTTATGATTATTTTTTGTTAGGCAAGATCTTCATTCCAAACTAGTGTGAATAAGAATCGATAGCTGGAAAATACTGCTCTACTCTGAACAAAATCATGAATGCAACACTTTTGTTTTCGCCCCCATTTAACATGAGCTGAACTCAAAGATCTAAGACTTTCTCTATATACACAAAAGGCATATTTCTCTCAAATACTGTTCACAAATCTGTCTAAATCTGTGTTAGTGAGCACTTCTCCTTTTCTGAGATAATCCGAAACACGAAAGCGTGTTCCAGGACCTGCCAATATCCAGCAACTTTATACAGCCTTTGAAGAGGAGTGGACCAACATTCCACAGGCTACAATCAACTAACTGATCAACTCTATGCGAAGGAGATGTGTTGAACTGCGTGAGGCAAATGGTGGTCACATCAAATACAGTGAAACTGCACATTTTCGAGTGGCCTTTTATTGTGGCCAGCCTAAGACACACCTGTGGATTGTCTTGGCATGGGAGAAGTGTGTATATAGAGAAAGTTTTAGATTTTTTATTTCAGCTCATGATAAATGGGGGCAAAAACAAAAGGGTTGTGTTAATAATTTTGTTCAGGGTAGGTATCAATTTAAATATATTTTCTGTCAACCTGCCATATGATAGTTTTTTTTCGATATTGCATTGTTGATGTCTATGTTGTTATGTCGTTTGCTAAACCCATGCTTGGAACTGCCAGTATTGTTTATTCTTGCCCTGCATTTTAAGAGAGAAAAAAGATTAATAATAACTTTATTTTATCTATTTCAGCAATAATGGATCGCTTGAAAGGAGCAACATACAATTCTGCTCAAATGTTTGCATACCCTTGGAGAATTGGTAATATATGTACCATTTGTAAAGAAAACATGACTGAGAAGGCAAAACTCATGTCTTTTTATTTCTTATGGGTTTCACATTCAACTCTAAGTTAGAACAGAATAACACAATCATAAAACAAAAATACATTTATTCACCACTGTTCAAAAGTCTGCGTACCCTTAGTTCCTAATACTGTGTATTGTCCTGTTTAGCATCAATGACAGCGTGCAGCCTTTTGTAATAGTTAGGCCCTTAATATTTGGAGGTGGTATAGCTGCCCATTCGTCTTGGCAAAATGCCTCCAGATCATGCACAGTCTTGGGTCGTCTGGCACGAACCGCACATTTGAGATCTCCCCAGAGTGACATGATGGTTTTAAGGTCAGAAGACTGATGGCCGCTCCAGAACCTTCAGCTTTTTCATCTTGTGATTAGGGTCATTGTCATGCTGGAAAATCCAAGAGTGTCCCATGCGCAGTTTTTGTGAAGAAGAATGCAAATTGTCTGCTTGTATTTTCTGATAACATGCTGCATTCATCTTGCCATCCATTTTCCCAGTGCCTTTAGAGCTCACCCACTCCCAAAACATCAGTGAAACCACCATGCTTCATTTGCCAGAGCAGCCTGTATTTCTCCTGAGGTTACCTGTGGGATTTTCTTTGTATCTCGAACAATTCTTCTGGCAGTGTTTTTAGAATCTTTCTTGGTCTTTCTGACCTTGGCTTGGTATCAAGAGATCCTCAAATGTAGCACTTCTTATTAAGTGATAGAACAGAACTAACTGGCATTTGCAAGGTTTTGGATATCATTTTATATCCTTTTCCATTTTTAAGTTCCATTACCTTATTACGCAGGTCTTTTGACAGTCATTTTCTGCTCCCCACAGCTCAGTATCTAGCCTGACCAGTGCATCCACATGAGCACTAACAAACTCATCGACTATTCAGACACTAATTGCAGTTTAATAAGCCACAGGTGTGAGCAATTCTAATTTAATTACCATTTTCCCCTGTGTGTTTAACCTTGTGTGTCTGTAACAAGGCCAAACATTCAAGGGTATGTGAACTTTTGATCAGGGCCATTTGGTTGATTTCTGTTATCATTATGATTTAAAAAGGAGCCAAACAACTATGTGATAATAAATGGCTTCATATGATCACAATCCTTAATTAAAAGATTGTATACATAAGTTTATGTTTTTTGCATGGTCATTTTCTAAATCAATGTCAAAATGTCACAATTTCTGCCAGGGTATGCAAACTTATGAGCAAAGCTGTACAAATCTGTTTATATTAAAATCCTGTCACCCCTACTACGTAGCAAATCAGGCACCGCCTCAATATTTAACACCATTTACAGGTCGCTTGGCAAGTCAATGACACGTTGGCTATAAGAAGACAGATAAACTGTCACCCAGGTATGACAGTTAGGGTTAGGAAAGTTAAAAAAAATATTTTGATTTGTTTCAGTTCACCTGGTGTCTGCTCTGGAGAGTCCTAAAAGGAGAAGGACACTGAAGAAGTTGAAAGGGAGGTGCATTGCCGAGCTCCTGCCTCTGTGCTGTACTCTCCAATGTCTAGCAGGCCTCCAGCTAGATGCCAACCACAAAGTTGCCCAGGCTGCCAGAAACTGTCTCTGCAGAGCCATGAGCAACAAGGCCTTCAGGACTAAGGTATGGTAGCCTAGTAGATGTTAGGTCAGTTCCCAAAATTTCACTGATTCAAAGCTAGTTAATTACAAATCAGAAAGCCATGGTGCTGATATTACCATTTTTGTGAGGAACATCTCAAATCATCAGAAAGTATTTCAAATGAATTAATAATTTAATGTGGGGAAAAGTATAAACGCAAATCCTTGGAAAAAGTGCCAGGGAACTAATATCAAAACATGCCTGACAACTTTGGATGAGACTAGCATTTCATAGGCTCCTTGTTATTACAGATTCCATTCCAATTTTGTGTAGCTACTATACGTCTTTCTTTAGTTATGTTTTATTATACTTAATGAGAGCGGAAACCATCCCACATGCTCAGTAATGGTCATTGTGTTTCTCCACTAATTTCTTTTTTGTCTAGGACTATGTTTAATCAGAGCTGGATGAACGGGCACAAAAAATGAAATGCTATCAGATTTTGTATGTTCATAATGGTATTATCCTTCTAGGCTATAGTGTACTACACTGAAGCCCTGAGGGACAGCGATGTCAGACTCCAACAGGCTGCCTGCCTGGCCCTAATGTGTCTCAAAGTGAGTGTTCTTGTGCCAAAGGTTTTCACAAAGGGAGACTTAAGCCTAGTCCACACATACACAAGTATTTTTCAAAACAGGTTTTGTTCCCCTTTCGTTCTTAAAAAGAAATCCTTACAAGCACCGTTTTAAAACAATCTCTGTAAACATGAAAACGCAAAAACACGGTTTCAAGCACTGTCAAGAGCATGCAAAACCAACAGGCAATGATATAACCCTAATCTTAAAGCCATGTTGGTCAATCAAAAGCCTGGGTAAAAGTTATTACCGGTTCTGATAGGCTAACAACAATGGCGCGAGTGTGGGATGTACCAGTGACCTCTGTAGCGCATTCTAACGCCTCTGTTCCCCAATATACTGGGAGGGTAACTGTACATTTATGTGTAAACATGTTAAAAAAAATATCCTGTTAGCAAGTTTAAAACCAGCACTATTTTGGCTGCCTCCAATGCACAAAATAGCCTTGTGTGCTGGTAATTACATCGATAAGAACTCTTAAGGGAAGTAAGATGAAACATAAAAACAAAATTATCTTGGCACAATTTGCAGTTTATTATATAATATAATCAAATAGAGAGATGCGTCCTTAGCCTATCATAATAGGCCGGTGAGGAATCTCTGAGGAAACACTGAACAGTCAGAAAATTACAATTACATTTGAAAAAGAGTGTGGTAAGATACTGCCCAGTTGTTTTATGTCAACAATACATGGGTTTCACCTACAGGGCGGGCTGTCCCCCCAGCTTATCCTACCTGCCTTAACTGTCAAGGGGGTAGGGGAACATCGTATAAGACAAGTCGGCCACGTTCCTGAGGAACAAAGGACAGATACCCTCATTGGTTTGGGCAAATTAACAGATGGTCAGAGGTCATAATGATCCACTGCAGAAATGTCAGAAACAAAGATCCGAGTTACACACCCGGTAATAGTAAAGCTGACATTTCTCAAATGTACATTAGTTCAAGAATTTCCATAACAATCCATCTTCTTGATACCGAAGCAACCCTTGGTATAAATCCTTAAACAATTTACTTATTAGAATTTAGAACAACATTATCTTTTGACATAACCATCTTATCTTAGCCCACCTACTCAGTCTCTGGGCTCTGGGTCTTTAATCGCTGAATTACTTTCAAGTGTCCTGTACCTGTCAGTGAATTCTCCTTGAGAAGATTAGTTACAACTGCACAGTACACAAACAGAAATATGTCCATTACCTTAGTTGGCTGCTTCAAGTTGATGCATTAGGACACAGTCCTACCAAACACTTAAACTTGTATAACTGTATACCCAATGTCTTTATATGTCCGTTGCCTAAATAGATTCCAACAGTTGTAAACCGTAACAGAATAGTTAAAACACTAGCATTTCTGGTGCTTCTGTTCTGCTAGTGCAGAAAAATACAAATTTCACTCTTCTATATTTGGTTTAATGACCAACAAATAAGAAAAACTACTTTTGCTTATGTTGAAGTATCATAAACAATTCTTGGTTCTTAATCTAACCAGATCTCAGTTAATAAATACATTCAGGGGAAAAAAGTATTTGATCCCCTGCTGATTTTTTACGTTTGCCCACTAACAAAGAAATGATCAGTCTTTAATATTAATGGTAGGTTTTTTGAACAGTGAGACAGAATAACATCAGAAAAATGATTTGCATTTTATTGAGGGAAATTAGTATTCGACCCCTCTGCCAAACGTGACTTAGTACTTGGTGGCATAACTCTTGTTGACAATCAGAGGTCAGAAGTTTCTTGTAGTTGGCCACCAGGTTTGCACACATCTTAGGAGGGATTTTGTCCCACTCTTTCCAGATCTTCTCCAAGTCATTAAGGTTTCAAGGCTGATGTTTGGCAACCCGAACCTTCAGCTCCCTCCAGAGATTTTCTATGGGATTAAGGTCTGGAGACTTTCTAGGCCAGTCCAGGACCTTAATGTGCTTCTTCTTGAGCGACTCCTTTGTTGCCTTGGCCAAGTGTTTTGGGTCATTGTCATGCTAGAATACCCATCCATGACCCATTTTCAATGCCCTAGCTGAGGGAAGGAGGTTCTCACCCGAGATTTGATTGTACATGGCCCCGTCCATCGTCCCTTTAATGCGGTGAAGTTGTCCTGTCTGCTTAGCAGAAAACATCCCCAAAGCATAATGTTTCCACCTCCATGTTCAACGGTGGGGATGGTGTACTTGGTCATAGGCAACATTTCTCCTCCAAACACGCCGAGTTGAGTTGATGCCTAAGAGCTCGATTTTGGTCTCATCTGACCACAACACTTTCACCCAGTTCTCTGAATCATTCAGATGTTCATTGGCAAACTCCTGTACATGTGCTTTCTTGATTAGGGGGACCTGGCGGGCGCTGCAGGATTTCAGTCATTCGCGGCGTAGTGTGTTACCCATTGTTTTCTTGGTGACTATGGTCCCAGCTGCCTTGAGATCATTGACAAGATCCACCCGTGTAGTTCTGGGCTGATTCCTCACCGTTCTCATGATCATTGCAACTCCACGAGGTGAGAGCTTGAATGGAGCCCCAGACTGAGGGAGATTGACAGTTCTTTTGTGTTTCGTCCATTTGTGAATAATCGCACCAACTGTTGTCACCTCACCAAGCAGCTTGGCGATGGTCTTGTCGCCCATTCCAGCCTTGTGTACATCTACAATATTGTCCCTTACATCCACCCTTAGACAGCTCTTAGGTGTTGGCCAGTGGAGAGTTTGGAATCTGATTGATTGATTGCTTCTGTGGACAGGTGTTTTTTATACAGGTAACAAGCTGAGATTAGGAGCACTCCATTTAACCCTCTGAGCTTGTCAATTAAAACAATAGTAAAAATATATTTTTACTCACTGCTCCGAAACCGTAGAAGTTAGAGGCTTCATTTCTAACTAATTATACTTGATCTTATTCTGTTGTTTGCAAGTCTACAATACATAAACCAACCACAAACTGTGGTAGAACAACCAATGGAATGTCTATCCATGTCACCCCCCTTCCCAAAAGAGAAAGAGCGAGCGCGCGCCATGGCGTGTCGCATTTATCATGCTCCCAATGAAGTCATTATGCACTTGGATTGCATTGAAGACTCATTCAATTGCTACAAGCAATGAATGAGTCAAGCGATGGTTTCAAAATACAGTGGGGAGAACAAGTATTTGATACACTGCTGATTTTGCAGATGTTCCTACTTTCAAAGCATGTAGAGGTCTGTAACATTAATCTAAAACAAAAATCCAGAATGAATGATTTTTTTATAATTAATTTGCATTTTTTTGCAGGACATAAATATTTGATACATCAGAAAAGCCGAACTTAATAGTTGGTACAGAACTATACCTTTGTTTGCAATTACAGAGTTCATACGTTTCCTGTAGTTCTTGACCAGGTTTGCACACACTGCAGCAGGGTCCTCCATACAGACCTCCAGATCCTTCAGGTTTCGGGGATGTTGCTGGGCAATACGGACTTTCAACTCCCTCCAAAAATGTTCTAATGGGTTCAGGTCTGGAGACTGGATAGGCCACTCCAGGGCCTTGAGATGCTTCTTACAGAATGATGTTTCCACCTCCATGCTTCACAGTTGGGATGGTGTTCTTGGGGTTTTACTCATCCTTCATCTTTCTCCAAACACGGCAAATGGTTTTTAGACCAAAAAGCTCAATTTTTGTCTAATCAGACCACATGACCTCCCATTCCTCCTCTGGATCATCCAGATGGTCATTGATGAACTTCAGACGGGCCTGGACATGCGCTGGCTTGAGCAGGGGGACCTTGCGTGTGCTGCAGGATTTTAATCCATGACGGCGTAGTATGTTACTAATGGTTTTCTTTGAGACTGTGTTCCCAGCTCTCTTCAGGTCATTGACCAGGTCCTGCTGTGTAGTTCTGGGCTGATCTCTGACCAATATCTGCAACAGCCCAAGCAGAACAACATTTGCATTCTCGTAGATATTATACCTCTTATCCCACAAACACATTACTTAAAACACAAACCACACAAAAGAAAACACCCAATCAAATGTCGCACCATGTCCTCTGTTTGCATAAGGTACTTTGCACGGTTTTCACATGCCTTCACTAATGCAGCACTTCGTAGCTAGCAGCGCACCGCTGTACAGTGTCCAAAGATAATTTACAAAAACATCAGATTTGTGGTAAGTCCATACCACCCTGTTACAGTATCAAAGAGCAGGTCCCTCAAGTTGATGTCAGATTCAAAGAAGTGGGTGAGGCTGATTTGCAAATAGAGGAATTTGATACTGCAATTAACAACCTAAGGCTTTATAAATCACCAGGCCCAGATGGCTTCATGTCAAGTTTAAATATTTTTTGGGAAAGAAATACATTAACTGATATTTTTGTTGAATGCATTGAAAACATACAGTCACCTCTAAAAGTACTGGAATGGTAAGGCAAATTCCTGTTGTTCACTGAACAACAAAAACAAAGGAATTTGCCATATAGTTCCAATAATTTGGAGGGGACTGTATGCTTCTACCAACAATGAAAGAAGTCATAATCATTCTATTGTTGTATTCCTTGAAAAAAGTTGTACGTTTTGCTATGTATTTGTTATTTCAAGAAACTGGTTATTTTACTGTCTTTACTGGTCAGTTTTGTTTCACAATTGCATTCATCCGCAATGGTTTGTACATCACGCTAAACAAAAGTTAGGATGTGTGTGCTAAGAAGCAGGTTACCTATTTTCTCGTTTATATTCGCCAAAGGACAGTCGAAGTTTACTTGCTTGAGAGACAAAGAAAAATACATAAATACGTGCTGGAAGAAGACTTTTTCCGGGGGATTGAACCTACAATTCACAGAGGATAAAGTGACTGAGCTTGTGGCTACAACAGCTGCTGACGATGGGGGAGATGGTGAACCAGTTAATCCCCAACTCTTGCTCAGTGTCTGGAGGTGGTGGTGTAGCTGTGGATCGTGCGATCTAATGCCAACCGAAACGGAATGCTTTTGTTGCAACGAATGGAGACTGTTCCAGTGTTTGAGATTCCAGTGTTTGAGACAATGAATGACCCAGTCCCTGAAGCTAAACAGTTCCAAGATGTGTGGTTGATCATCTGGATCTTGCCCCCTTCATAACTCTCAGGGTGCCAGAGACTTTTTTTACATTTCAAAAATTAAGTGGAAAAGACGTTCTAGGCCAGAAGGACCCAATGGCCATATCTAAAAATAGTGAGTAGCAACCTAACATTAGCAAATAAGTGTAAGGCACTGCTATTTATTTGGAAAGCAAATTGCATACACAGGGCTATTAAATGTGTTATACATTTTTATGCTTAAAAATAAAAATCAATCAGGCATACTAACAAGAAACCAGGCAAGCCTAGTTCAGCCGGACAGCAATAGAAAGTGTTGCCATCTCAAAATCCAAACCCGGGTCGCCCACGTGATAGGCTGTGTCATTAACAACTACACCACAGAGCTTTACATCTGCTGGCTGTCAGTATAGCCGCTTGTGAATGACATTGATACAGTTAAATTGACAAAAGTTTCTTACTAAGTTTACCTGCACCACAAATAGAGTCTATGTATGCCATATGCCACTGGCTGTTTTAACAGCATATTTGCCAGTAATCAGCTTTACTGGTATCTACTAACTTACTGGAATAATCACAAGAATTCAGCAATTGCTGGCGAGTCTGCCAAAGCTATTTAATTTCATGGCATAAGAAAAATATTATTTTCATGGCAAAACAATGTACTTTTTTCTTTCATTCTTGAATGACATACAATAACTATCAATAAAGTTGAGGATAACAAACTTTTTTTTGATAAATGTCATAGCTCTCAATAGATTCAAACTTAGATCTTCCACATGAGAGGCACTGTCTTTAAAATAATCACTACGCCACGGCATTACACATTTCACCAGTCGCTAGACTCCGCTGAGGATTGTGTTAAACTGACTAACGTTTCTTATTAAGTTTACCTCCACCACAAATAGCGTTGATGAACTGTATTGCTTTTGCCACTGGCTGTTTTTACCGCTTTTTAGCCAGTAATAGGCTTACTAGTATCTACTAACTTCCTAGGAATAATCATAAGAATTGAGAAATTGTTAGCGAGACTATTACATGCCAGAAACAAGATAACCATATACAGTTTCAGGTTTCTGTTTTAGCCAGTAACATTTTCGTCAATATTGAATAATTCACAATGCGTACTTCGCTTCGCCTGCAAGGAGAGAACCTATAGTTCACAAGTCCGCTTCTCTAACCACTACCCTATTTAACAAGGGGTAGTCAGACAGACAGACAGAGACAATCGCTCTTCTTAGCCAGCTCTGCTTACGCGGTCTGGCAAAAACTACATTTCGCTTCAAAGTGTATGTCCAGTTTAGCAAGACAAATGCCTAGCTGTTAGCTAACCCCTTTCAAATTCACTTGCTGAGGACATTTTAGAATGACCCCTCGAATGTAAACCTTCCATCTGATCCATTGTTTTTGGTGCACAAACGTTGACTTGGAGTCTTTAGCTCAAAGCTAAACTTTTCTATTCAGGTGGTGTCAAAAAAGCTAATCAATGGTAGACACCAAATGTATATCATTTCTTTTTTTAACCACTTCAATAGCTTTTACAAGAGTAAATATATCTGTATATTTAACTAAATCATATGTCAATGGTAGTAAGAACTGTTACATGTCTGGAATATGAGATGGCAATGAGTGAAACACCAAGTATTTTCTCCCAGGTCCCTTGTTGAATTTCTTAGCAAACAAAACACTATTGTGGTATTTTTTGCAATGAAGGAAATAAAACTGTCCACTGACGTTAATCGCGATAATGGGCCAGTTAGAGAAACTCTCACCTCGGGTAGCTTCTGGTGGTTAAAGTTCACACCCACCTTGATGATATCATTGCTGAAGCACACAAGCTGTGTGAGTGGCTGTAGGAAATGGTTCGCTATTGCAGGTTTGGATTGACCAAATTCTGCCGATTGATTGGTCAGTGTACAGTTTTTCAAAAAATCTATGCTACCTTGACAGATTGCTAAATGTAGTTTGAAGTTTTCTGTTTTCAGTGCAGCTTTGCTGTAGTGGGACCAACAGTTTCCATTCATATATTTGGACGATGCTAAGAACGCTAATAACAGCCAGGGACAGAGCAGAATAATGGATATTTGGGAAAAAAATACTTTATGTCCATTCTGGACTAACTTTTGGTAAGTTAATTTTTGATAAATATGATTTTTAGACAAACTATCCCTTTAAGGACCAGTATTTCCCACATTGTCAGTGAAACACAATCTGGATATCTAAAAGCGCATTCCACCAACAAGAATATTCAACTAGTATTAGATGTTTTTGAATATGGGGCGCTATGGGAAGATGATGGTTTTATATATTTTTTTTATTTCCGCAAAGCCTGCTATATGGTTGAACACAACTTTATCTTCAAGTCTTTACTGCCCCTCGGTTTTGGTCTATCTTTCATTCAGATTATGCAAATGCCAAACTCTGTTAGTAGTTCGATCTCTCTTCCTCATGGAATTTCCCCACATTTTATCATTAACTATTGTATTATACAAAGTTGGCCAATTTCTCTTTTATATATTATAGCAATTGAAATGTTAGCTATTTTAGTTAAAAACTAAAATAATTAAATATTTTTTGCAGATATGTAAATATGTAGTAGTCCAGTTCTCATGTTTATACTTGTGTATATACACCGATCAGCCATAACGTTGACTGGTGAAGTGAATATCACTGATAATCTCGTTATCATGACATCTGTCAGTGGGTGGAATATATTAGGCAGCAAGTGAATATTCTGTCCCTCAAAGTTGTAAAATGGGTAAGTGTAAGGATCTGAGGCAACTTTGACAAGGGCCAATTCATGATGGCTAGACGACTCGATCAGAGCATCTCCAAAACTGCAGCCCTTGTGTGGTGTTCCCAATCTGCAGTGGTCAGTGTCAAAAGTGGTCCAAGGAAGGAAAAGCGGCAACAGGCTCACTGATGCACGTGGGGAGCAAAGGCTGGCTTGTGTGTTCCGGTCAAACAGACGTGCTACTGTAGCTCAAATTGCTGAAAAAGTAAATGCTGGTACTGATAGGACGGTGTCAGAACACACAGTGCATCACAGTTTGTTGTCTATGGGGCTGCGTAGTCGCAGACCAGTCTGGGTGCCCATGCTGACCCCAGTCCACTGTTGAAAGCGACTACAATTGGCAGGTGAGCATCAGAACTGGACCACCGAGCAGTGGAAGGTGGCCTGGTCTGATGAATCACGTTTCCTTTTACATCACGTGGATGGCTGGGTGCGTGTGCGTCGCTTATCAGGAGAACACATGGCACCAGGATGCCCTATGGGAAGGAAGCAATCCAGCAGAGGCAGTGTGATGCTTTGGGCAATGTTCTGCTGCGAAATCTTGGGTTCTGCCTTTCATGTGGATGTTATTTTGACACGTAGCACTACCAAAAGATTGTTGCAGACCATGTGCACCCTTTCATGAAAATGTGATTCCCTGATGACATTGGCCTCTTTCAGCAGTATAATGCACCCTGCCACAAAGCAAAAATGGTTCAGGAATGGTTTGAGGAACGCAACGAGTTCAAGGTGTTGACTCAATCTAATCGAGCATCTGTGGGATGTGCTGTACAAATAAGTCTGATCTGTGGAGGTCCCACTTCACAACTTACAGGACTTGAAGGATCTGCCTCTAATGTCTTGCTGCCAGATACCACAGCACACCTTCAGAGGTCTAGTGGAGTCCATGCCTCGACTGATCAGGGCTGTTTTGGCGGCAAAAGGGGGACCTACACAATATTAGGCAGGTGGTCATAATGTTATGGTTGATAATGTAGGTAAAGGTGTTGTAGATTTATGGATATTTAGCAATTATTTTCTTGTGAGTTTATTTTATACGTATCTTATTTTATCTGCTGGTGTTGTTGATGCTATGTATATCTGATGTAGCACTGTTTATGTTTGTACATTGCACTTTGATTAATAATTAAAAAAATTATTGAGTTCTTGAATATCTTTACCTTGGAAGGTGTTTTTCGAAAAGTTTCCAGTGACCTAAAACGTAGTTTGCGTGTGGACGAAAGGCCAAAACACAGAAAAAAAACTGTTTTAAAATATACCAGTGTACGAGTGGACTAGGCCTAACATAAATCAGTATGCACAGAGGATTCATCATTTGTCCGCATACGTCGCCAATCTGCACCAACACTATTTGGCCTATCATTAAAATGAATGACTGTAGATGATCAACCCTGCCAATGATACAATCCTGTTTGTTTTGACATTGTTTTTTTTAACTGCCCCATTTTACTGGGATTTTTCCGTGGCATATTTTAGAGACACTAAATTTGGCCGTGTTTGAAAATAAACCAATAGAAAACATACAGAATTTAAGAGAAATATCTTCAGAATCTACTGAAGTGTGGTTGTATTGAGGGTCTTTGGAAATTCTGTGCACAAAACTATATTTAAGAGTGGGTTCATTTGAATGACATCTTGAACTTTGAATTCCTTTCTGGCAGGCAACTGAGAGTGTTGAGCAGGTGGCCGAGTTGTGGCAGTCGACCGACGAGAATCTGCGCAGCGCTGCCAAAGAGACCGTGCTGTCATTTGGTAATGATTCAATCCCTTGTACTTATGCATTCACCTACATATCTGCATGGATGAAGTAATGTAGGTCCCTGTAATTACTGACTATTAGGTTAGACATATCTAAATGCAAAATACTTTTGATTCCTGCCTCAAATGTGCCATTACTTGTTTTATAATGATTTGTTTTGCAATAATTTTATCAATTAATGATAATAATTTACATCCTCTGAACTCTGGGGCTTTATTTAGTCTAAAATAGGAGTGTTGATCTAAGATTCACAATGATTGTGTTTGTTCTGTTTCTCAGGGGAAAAGGGTCACAGTGCATTCCACCGAATGGACAAAATGTATTGCGAGTTGCAAGAAGTGTATCAGAACATGGATACTGAAATTACAATCCTTTAGAGAAAACAGATGTACCCCCTCTCCTGGTTGGCCTGCCAAACTGCAGCGACAGCATTTCAACCAAATACAGAATTTACAGCAGGGGTGTCCAAACAGTTCCATGGAGGACCGAGTGTTTGTGGGTTTTTGGTCATTCCTATAAATTGGTTCCCAGTTCACACCTAAACAACCAGGTGAGGGTAGAAACCTAAATAACCTAATAAGTCAATCAAGTACAAGGTCAGAGCAAAAACCTGCAGATACTGTGCCTTCTGTGAAACTGTTTGGACATCCCTGTTCTACAGGAAAAAGTACCAAATACTATGCAATTGGCCTGACTTGAGTGTCTAAAGCTTGTCATCCTGCTTTATGTACAGGTTAAACAGTGTCATACCTAAAGGTATTTTTCCTTTAAGGTATAGACCATATATACTCATTGCTATGTATGATAAACATTTTGTATTCATGTCCTTTTCTTTATTTTAGCAGTATAATTGAAACTATCACAATATAAAAAGCACATATGTGTCAAGCAAAGTCTTTTTATGTTTATAAATGTTTTTGGAATGTGTGAATGTTTTAAGCGGCAGAAAGTTGCTGGGTTTTGTAAGTATTAAATGATAAACAGGTAAATCTTCAAATACAAGCAAATATTTAAAGAAATCCTCTTTTTAGAAATGTATTGCAAAATCTAGATCTTTATTCATTTACAGTATGTAGAAATTACAACGGGATTTGGTACAGTAATTTCTACATATCACAATGAAAAATCACTAGGAAATCCTGGCTCTAGCCTAACATCAAGCACCAAAAAATGTGCATATCCAATAACCCCCATATTGGGTGTAGCCTAAGAATAGACTTGGCGACAAAATAATCAAGACTGATAATTAAACAACATAAAGAGAAAATTCACTGTTCGACACTATTTGGTGTCTTTCAGACATAATTATGCACCACAGCATTATTCTTGAAATATCACAAGGAAAGTTATACATTTCACACCAGGAAAATGTAATTGATTTGTAGATGTTACTGTGGCCATTGTGTTTTGCCAATTGCTCAATCACACTGTTGGCGAATGGATAAGATTGTCCTTGTTCAATAAAACCATTGGACTTGTCTGAACAATGTTCTCATCAGCCACTGTGTTTCAGAATAAGCAAGCAGATTTTTTTTTTTAAGACTATAGCTTGAAGATGCCCTGTTCCCAACTTTGAAGGTTGGGTTTTCAAAATGGGGGTGGTACTTTATAGCGTCCTGGTCTTTAGGACTGTGAAACAATGACTGCTGCTGGTGATGAATCCTCATTACCAAAAGAGCTGGATAGTATTATGAATTCTGGATATTGTTTACAACCAAGAAATTTAGATAGCCGGTTTTTACCAGTGAAACAACAAACAATTGTTTTGTGAGGAAATTCACTATTTTGATGGCATATTTTATTTTAACAATTATAAGCAATAAATCAGCAGTAAAATGTCCCTTTAATGGTAAATGTGACATTAGCTACACCAACCTAACAGAACAAGACACAATACAATCAACTTAAGTTTAATTGTCAAAACTTCTCAAAACCTAGGCAAAATTATGAATAAAATGTAGGCCCTGTAGTTTCCTGAACAGCCAGCTACAAAATGTTCTCTGTAGGGTATCATTCTGGGTCTGGTTTCCTAACAATGTTATTTACACTTACAGTAGGTTTAACAATGCATTGTTCATACTAAGGCTAAAGATCTAGAATGCTTTTCCCAAAATACCACACAGAGTGCTCACAAATGCATATTGTGAGACCATGACCTAGAATTAGAGTGTTGTAGGTATTTTAAACTGTTTTGTTGAGATTACCAATTATGACAAATGCAGCACATCTGTCCAACCCCAAATTATCATTAAAAGCAATGACCCACTTTCCGACTGAATCCAGGCCCAATACTCTGTTGATTGAAAGAAATGCTTGGCTTGAAAAAACATCAAACTGATCTACAAATGGTCTGAGGGAGTAATTTAATAAGCATTTAAGGGCAATTTTAGTACTAATGGCTTTCGGAAACAGATTCCACAAAGCACATACAAAAGCTTCTAACTGGTCACAGACCTGTAGTTCAAACCAAAAAAAAAACTTGATCAAAAGCTCATTAGGTTTTCCAGCAGTTTTTTCATGGCCTGCTCAAAATAAAAACCCATGTTATCCCTACAGCACCAGACAGCATGTAGACCTAGTATCACTTTTTCACATTTTGATTACTTTAATACTAAAACTTCATAAAAGCAGTCTATACAAATATTGCTATTTTTAGAATCCTACAATATTTCAATTTTCAGAAAAGATTTATTTCATTTTATACTTGGAGATGTTGAGATCTGGCTTTCTTATATTGAAGACAATAACACAGCCAACACAAAGCCTAATAGGCCAGAGAAAACAGGAGGCCACTGCATCAACCTTAATGATTTAACAACTTTAACAGCTATAGTTTGAACTTTATTAAATTAAAAACAGTGAAAGCAATTGAGATCTACTGGGGAAGTGACAGAACCGGTTGACACCATTATTTGTGCACTTGGCACACACAGAGCTCAACTGAGAGTCAGGATATTGATCATCACCTCACTACCATAAAAAAACACTGATTTTCACAACATCAAGCCATACTTACACGCACACACTCACACTCACACTCAAGTTCTACCCTTTGGAAACTGTAATTAAAACATGTCTTAACATATGAAAAGAAAGAAAAAGGTTTCAAGGCAGCCCATGCACATTTTTCAAGACATTCAGTCCATAGCAGATGAATGTCCCTCAGAACCAGGGGAAGTGTTGGAGGGCAGTAGTGAGGAAAAAGATAAGGGTCAGCCATGTTCTGACAGGTGTATGCAGTCCTCTCGATGCACAAAAGCACAGGACTGGAGTAAGCACTGGAGAAGGCATTTCCGCCATTATTTCGTACACCAGTAATTTCTATTGAAATCCATGAAGTGAAAGCGGACCAGAGCACACTTAGGGCAGAGGGGTGGTTTCTTTGCATCTCAACAGTCTCAGGTAAGTGATATTATCCACAGCCTGGATACAGATTGTCCTGGGGCCGTCTGCTCCTACTTGTTAGTGGGAGCCGCTTAGGTACCCACAATGCTGGGGTCGTGTGCAGAGTTTGGCAGTGTGGACTCATGGCAGTGGTACAGAAAACAGTTGCCCCAGCAGCTATAGCAGATGAGGAACAGGGCAGCCAGGAACACCAAGGCACAAATGGTACATGGCTTCCTCTCCAGCAGAAAGCTAAGCAGGTAAAAGCCCATGAACATGGAGTGGTTGAACCACAGGGCTGGGTTCAGGGGTTTCGGGATGAGCAGGACTGGGAGCAACCACTGAAGGCAGTACATGATGACCGAGGGAGCAGCAAAAGCACACAATCTCAAGTTAGGTGGCAACAGCACTGGGTGTAATGACACACCGGGAGGTTTCTAAAACACTGCAAATATGACGGGGCAGCAGGGTGTAGACTGTTCCCTTCAGGTCAGACCTAAAAAAAGAGGACACAATCAATAAAAAGGGGCACACACACAATACCAGTAATGAGTTTCTCTTTGATATGGAAATCAAGAGAGTTTAGGTGATAAGACAGTATACTGGACTTTAAAAAGCAATATCGTAGCTTTAAAGGCTCAGGAGTCATATACACATTGGGTGCCAGTCACCTGGACTGGCCGATACATTTTATGAATCTACATACCAATATTGAATTTAAATATACTTTGAGGCAATACTTTGATAGTGTTAAATTAACTCCGCTGTCAGTTTTGTCCTAGTGTATTTGAGTATGCGATCGAAATGGAAAAATCCATTCCATTGCCATTCAAGGGTCAAGCCAATTCAAATAGCTATTGTAGGGCCAAGCACTAATCATTACATATTTATATTTCCTACAGCATTCTGTGTTGGAGGCATCAATTTCCCTAGATGGGGTCCAGCAGCAAATGTTTCAGGGATCTTTAATAGATAACTTCCCATAACAAAACCTATATTGCTATCTTTGATAGATCTAGATCTATGTATCCACACCAAACTATAACACACTCATTTAAGTTGGTCCTATTTTGCATCAACTGTCAAAATAGATATTACTTTTATCCACCCTGATTGTTTTGTAAATACATTAATACAATCTAAGCTATTTCAGCATATAAGATCTGTAACTATTTATATAATATTCAGTAAGCTAAAGGAATAAAAAAATATTTTGAAAATTATTCATCAGTTTGTTCTCCAAATTGGTCATTAGATATGATCAGGCGATTGCCTATTTTATGCCTATTCAAGAAAAAGATTCTGCACATATATTATTATTTGACCCATCAAGTTTTGGGGTCCATGTTGTGGTGTTTACGCCCAGCTAACCTGCCGACCACGACTCCCTAATCCAGGTATCAAACCGGTTCCACAGAGGGCCGAGTGTCTGCAGGTTTTTGCACTTACCTTGTACTTTATTTATTTGGAAAATAATTGGTTAGTTTCTACCCTCACCTGGTTGTTTAGGTCTGAACTGGGTAAACATTTTCAGGAAAAAAACAACCTGTAGACACTCGGCCCTCCGTGGAACCGGTTTGACACCCCGGCCCTGACCAAATCATACTTCATTTAAAGCATTTGTGTACTACTGCCCCTAGTGGTGATACTTAGTCAAAACGTGCATATACACAAAATAGGCATTTATAATATCATTGTACCATATACAATGTAGTCTGCCCTGGAATAAACAAGCACACACTTATCTAACATACGTGTCAAATTTTAATTTCAACAAAATTCCAGCCAAAAAGATAATCCAATTGAACAATTCACCAAATATTTAACAATTTCTGGATTTAAAATTAACAGAAATTCATTAATTGAAACAGCGCATTCCAAACAAACTAAAAACCACTTCAATTCAGGATTTTGGACAATTCTAATAATGCAAATTCCAGGCTGGGACAAAGGTGAACAATGGAGTAAAAAATCACTAGCGGAATACTGGGTTGATAGTAAAGTACTGGGTCCATGTATTTAGACAGTAGGAAAATGTAAGAAATGCTAATGGAGAGCTAAACTAATCAAAGGAACAAGCCTAGCCTGACGGAGGCCAATAGACACGTTTTGCTCAAAGTTCAGCTATTTTGTAAGATGTCACACCTTGCCTATACAAAAGGGAGGTGTTTCTATGCTGCACCGCAGAGGCATTTCACTGGAACTATAAGCTTGTTGCTATGATTTCTCTCTCCTTGCAAGTTTATTGAATAAAACCGCTATTGAACCTAGAGACTAAAGCGTCCTTACCTACTTCCAAAGGGTTCTACATGGTGGATTTCTATCACAATTGTCATACAGAAATAGGGCTGCATGATTGATGAAATATTGGATCTTGGACAAATATTGCAATTACAGTTATGACTTGTGATTTTCAAAAACACGGGTGTAAACGGCATAGATAATTAAAAAATAGAGATCATAACCTAAATGTGCTATGAAACTGAATAAAAATCTAGTTGAAGTACAGTGTATTATTTTTTGTGTCAAACTACACTCACAAAAAGGATTATTAGGAACACCTGTTCAATTTCTCATTAATGCAATTATCTAATCAACCAAACACATGGCAGTTGCTTCAATGCATTTAGGGGTGTGGTCCTGGTCAAGAAAATCTCCAAAACTTCAAACTGAATGTCAGAATGGGAAAGAAAGGTGATTTAAGCAATTTTGAGCGTGGCATGGTTATTGGTGCCAGACAGGCCAGTCTGAGTATTTCACAATATGCTCAGTTACTGGGATTTTCACGCACAACCATTTCTAGGGTTTACAAAGAATGGTGTGAAAAGGGAAAAACATCCATGCGGCAGTCCTTTGGGCGATATATCACAGAACAGCATCGCCCATTGCAGAACAAAATTCTAAAATGTAATCTACCAATTCACACTACAGGATGTTCTGTTACCAACACAATAGGCTCCACTTTTCTGGAGAGAATGCAGTTATGCTGTTTACTCCATTATAATATCAGGCGTCTCAACTGGAATAACTAATGTTATGGAGGGGGGATATAGCATATCCCCAGTATGCGCCATCGGTTTGGAATGGAAAAACTCAGTAATAAGAGACTCCAGATCCAAACTGCAGGATATATAAACGGGTGGCGTGTACGAAAACGTGGGGATTGGGCTGTGTACCATCATTCACTTGATGAGACGTGCCTAATAGGAAAAGGGCAACCTGTGTTTACTGACAATTAGCTAGTCCACCCTCGCCCTCTTCGAGAGCCTTTTTGCGCACAACACCATGTATAAGAGAAAAGATTAACTGAAAAGGCATGCCACTAACTTCGCAAGCTCAAGCTGAAGTCAGGAGTACCCCCCCAGTTATCATTTTCAAGAAAGCCTCACTGCTTGCATCATCGTGGTACCATGATGGTGTTGCATGAAAACACTGTCATGAAGAAGCGAGGGTCCCACTGGATTCAGAGTCCTCTGCAAGGAAAGGTGTGTTGAGGAATAATAAGTACATGAATGACGTGGATCTTACTGACCCTCTCTGTTCTTACTACAACGACCAGCAACACAGCATGGAGGGGTACCTCAGGCTATATTATCAGGTCAGAAGAGACTCATTAACACATCCATCCTGTTCAAAGTGTGGAAACAACAAGTAAACTTCTGAAATCTAGAGTTATTAAGGGGAATTTCATAACAGAGTGACTGAGGCCCAACCAACGTTGGTGAATTTGTCCATTTGTTTCTGATAATTTCCTAGAAGTTTAACATTAATCCAGCCAGCAAGTTTTATCCTGACACACTTGTTTGCATTTGATTTGGAATTGCCAGAACCAATAACGAAGGTTTACTTGCAGGTGCCCTCAAGGTCCTCAGTGCTTCTGGTATGACAGACAAGACAGGCACAGTGAGAAATATGGCTCAATTAACATCAATCCAGCTCTAGACCATTGAACTGTACTGCCAATTTGCCTGTAAAGTTTCCCATTAATCAAATAACAGAAAATGGATTGAAATACAACTAGTTTAATTAATCCGTTTTATTTTTGTTTATATTAGTAAGCAGAAGCCACAGCAGCGGTCTTGGAATGCACATCACATTGAACAAAAAATTACTATCGTTTGTTGTTAAAAATTGCTGTTATCTCTGAGCATAAAATGCAGAATAACAAAATGCTAAATAAATCAATATTAATCATTTGTATTTCCAAATTTTCTGTAAGATCTCTAAGTCCCATCTTACACAGTGTCTGCTTTGTCCTAATCATAAGATCACGGTGCTGGCCAGCTTGTACAAGTTGAGGCCTGAATCTGTTCCAGCAATTCTGGGAGTAGAGGTAGAAGGACCGGAAAATTGTATTTAACATCTCAGACACTCAACAGCTATTGATTGGAAACAATTAGCATAGGCTAGAGCTCTATTAATAGTAATTTCCATTATATCAAATAACCTTTCCATCATAGGAATTTATTCACAAAACGTTTTATGAAAATATTGCAAAACAGTTGTACGCGTGGGAGAGGGAATACACCAAAGATACCTCCAACACAAGACACGTGCTGGAAAGGCAGGAACAGTCACTGGCCACGAACATATTCCGCACGCTTCTTCTACAATGCAAAACGTTACAGTTGCATTTACCGTATTTAGTAACGTTAACTACGTGACCGCGAGCTTGGTTTGTGCTAATCACAGCCTAGCTTAGTAACAGCTAGCTAAGCCATCGGTTAACCAAGGCCCGTGTGGCTAATGTAGCTAGTTTTACGGATCTTTTGTAAGCTTTATGAACACAAATACTGTACTGTTGCAGAGTATTCTTTAATTATATTAAAAGTTAAGTAGCCTAATGTGGCATGTTATTCGGTTGAATAACGTGTGTAACGCGAAATAACACCGGCAAGTGTCCAGCTCGACAGTGAGGTGTTAGCATATTTACTGGTAAAGTTAGCTACAATAGCTAATGTTAGAGTCGACACGTTCGCGTTGAAAACGTCAGTCGGTATCAATGTCATATTTAAATAATACACTATTTTGCGTTTTAACTAGCTAGTTTAGTATTTGGAAAACAAAATACTTAAAAGACGTAACCTGACCTGACATTTCCTTGATTCATTCTTCATTCGAGTACACTATCCCACTTCATCACTGCTGCCTAGACCTCTGCGTAATACATTTTAGGACCCAATGAAATAGAAGATAAAACATTTACCTGACTGTAAATTGTGTTCTATTTATTTTATCCAAGAACAGCATTTATGTAGCTCTATAAAATAAATTATACATTAGGCTATTCATTTGGTCATTTAAAAAAAAAATCATGTACATAATATTAGCTTACTATATTGGTCTTGCACACTGTAATAGTACTCTCAGAGAAAAAGCGGCTGTCACATTGGGCTAAACTATCTTTGATTGGGTTTAAGACTATAGCTATTGGTTTTGCAAAAAAAATCAATGACACAATGGATGTATCTGTTGTTTGTTTGTTTAGTATTAAGAAACATAATGCTATATTCCATGTAACTTTAATACTGAGTGTCAAACCAAGACGTTTTTAGGATATTTGGTATGACTGGCCACTGTATTAAAACCCCACTTTACAGACCACTGTTAAAAATGGCGTAGTTATTTTTATGATATTGGTACATGAATCCGACATTCATATCCGGAGGAAAGGAATGAGATGACAATATGGGAAAACTGCATGCGTCAAACATAAGCAGAGTTGGGGAGTAACTGTAATCTGTTAGGTTACCAACTAAAATATTGTAATAGGATTACAGATACTTTAGAAAAATGGTTGATTACATTTGTATTTCCTTAAATTGAAAAAGATTAGGTGCGAAGATAACTACGACACGTTGCATATTTGATTTTGTTTTTATATGTTTTGAATGAAAATAAAAATTGCCCGCCTCAGTTGTGTGTGATCACCATGTGAGCAAAGGTGGGCGTGCAGATTAGTGACCGATGAATAGAAGCACTAGTTTAATTTTAATTGGTTGAGTTGCTGGTAAAAACAGTACAGTATATCTACCATAATATTTGTATATCGACCCATATAAAATGTGATTTAGTCATCTACTGTCAATGCATATTTTGAGTAAAACCTATTTGGATTGCATACATGTTTTCTAATGCCTCATAATCTCTAAGTAATCTGATTACATTACTGAGTTTGAGTAATCAAAAAGTTATGTTACTGATTACAAATGTGGACTGTAACAGATTACTGTAACATTTGTTACTGTAACAAATTACATTTAAAATGTGACCTACCCAACCCTGCATATAAGTGAAAACAAACAAAAAATGTACCTACCCAACCCTGCATATAAGTGAAAACAAACAAAATGATTGCCGCATCCAGCAATTTAGGGGTCCAAGCTATATGAATGCCATACAAGAATAGGTCTATTGATCTGTTTGTGTAATTAACGTTTTAAGTAATTTTCTGGTATAGTGCCCCATATTGCCAATTGGTGCCACTAGGTGCACATGTCTTGTCATACAAATGATGCAAACCAAATTTGATGAAAATCGAACATCACAATATGCTTTCACTTCATGTGAAATTGTAGGATGTGGTTTTGTTGACCTATGACATCTGTGTTTTCCAATATTCAATTTTATAAATAATTATTGATGGGCAGTATCCAAAGATGATATATATTGATATCATGATATGATGATGTAAGTTTTATGGAAATGGGACCAAGGGCATAGGATTAGTTCCCAAAAGTAGGGTTTTCAGAAAGATTTTTTTTACAAAATGTAGTCGGGAGGAAATGAAAACGGCCTTTGGCATAGTTGTTCACCACCTGTTTCCAAATCATATGATACCAGTTTTACAGTTAGGTCCGGAAAGAATTGGCCCGACACAAGTTTTGTTATTTTGGCTGTTTACCTAAATATATTTAAGTTACAGTTAAATAATGAATATGGTTTTAACGTGCAGTCTCTCAGCTTTAATTTGAGGGTATCATCCAAATTGGGAGAAGGGTTTAGGAATTACAGCTCTTTGATATGTAGCACCCTCTTTTTTAAGGGACCAAAACGACATGGACATTTGACTCTAAAGCTGTTTCATGGATAGGTGTGGGCTATTCCTTTGTAATTTGGTAAAAGGTGTGGAGTTGATTACAGGTGTGGCATTCACATATGGAAGCTGTTGCTGTGAACCCATAACATGCAGTCAAAGGAGCTCTCCATGCGAGTGAAACAAGCCATCCTTAGGCTGCAAAAAAAATCTATCAGAGAGATAGCAAGAACATTACAATTGGCCCAATCAACAGTTATGTATATTCAGAGAAGAAAATAACACTTTTTGTGAGAGCTCTGCAACACAAGAAGGCCTGGCTGACCACAGAAGACAACAGTGGTGGATGATTGTTGGATTTTATGGTAAAGAAATATCTTCAACACATGCAGCCAAGGACACTCTCCAAGAGGTTGGCATACCATTATCCATGTCTACAATAAAGAGAAGACTTCACAAGAGCAAATACAGAGGGTTCACCACAAGGTGCAAACCATTCATAAGCTTCAAGAATAGAAAGGCCAGATTTCCCCAAAAAACATCTAAAAAAGCCAGCTCAGTTCTGGAATAGCATTCTTTGGACAGATGATACTGTTAGAAATCAGCCATTTCATATAGTGGTTAAAATAAAGAGTAATTCAATTATTTATTGCAGCATTTCTATTGTTCTTGACTCTATACTCGGTTTTAAAAACTCAAACTTAATTTATTCAATCTCAAAGTAACTTCTGGTCGTACCTTAGCTTTATAGACATCCCAACCTGCAACACACATCCCAGTACTGTAAGCTCTTAGGCTAATTACTGTCGCTTTGAATGAACGTGACTTCCTGTGTACAATAAAACAGATGTTCTTTTGTTATCTAAACATAAAAAGCATACACTTCAACACTCCGCCCATAAAATATTTACACAAAAACGACATGTTTTATAAAACATTAAAAGAACAATTCTATTCCTAATGAAAAGAAAAGGTGGATACACCAACAGATAGGGGGAAAAGTATTTAATCCCCTGCTGATTTTGTACCACTGACAAAGAAATGATCAGTCTATCCTTTTAATGGTAGGTTTATTTGAACAGCGAGAGACATAATAACAAAATAAATCCAGAAAAACAAATGCCCAAAATGTTCTGAATTAATTTGGATTTAAATGAGTGAAATAAGTATTCGACCCCATCTCAATCAGAAAGATTTCTGTCTCCCAGGTGTCTTTTATACAGGTAATGATCTGAGATTAGGAAAACACTCTAAGGGATTATTCGCAAATGGAAGAAGCACAAATTTAAAAAGTACCAATTTGATTCGCTCTGAACACTCCCAAACATAATAAATTATAATTTCATACATCAAAAGACTATTACCATATGGATTCTTCATTATACCACGTATACAACATACAAGGAGAGAGAAAACAGAATATTTTACTTTGTAAAAAAACTATTAGACTATTTCACCAGATTAGAAAATTATAGTCACTAAGGTTTAGATGTACCCACGCCTGCTAGGAAACAGCTGAGCCCGCAGCAGAAAAATACCATGCAGTGGGCCTGGTTAAGTCTCATTTCCCACCTTATGACTGTTGTCCTTTCTCAGCCATCTGAACTTTCCTTTGTCTTTTCTCTTTGTGTATGTACCACACTCTATCTGTTCATATACAACTTCTTCTGAATCCATCTTGGTTAGCCAATGTTACGAAATAATTCAGTGACCGTGTGAATTCAGCGTGCCTGTCCAAAATGTGCATGCACTTCTATTGAATATTTCTGTCAACGGGAGTGTGTGATATCTCATGTACTTGTTGCTCCTTGCACATAACATTTTCTTCCTTCTAAAGGGTCTGTTAACCTAAGCTAGTTTGTCCTGCAATATTATCAATGTGATCTTTGCGATTCTGCATCCATAGATACTTTTTTTTAAAACAGCAAAAGAAAGCAAGTATATTGTGTTGGTTAACATATGGGTGTAGTATTGTATTATTGCAATGACAAATGCATGTACATCTTCAGGTGAAAAACTCATTTTTATAGTTCATGTGAATTATCATTAAATAGCAAGAATGTCTAAACAAAATGTATCAATCAATAATAAAATAAGCCTTTATTATAGCAGTTTTGTCTGTTATCAAATTATCCACCATTCTAACCAACCATTTTATGTAAAAAAAATTATCCTGTTAGAAAACTAGATGGGATATGATTGCTTACATTAATATAACTTACACTAGCCTATGAGAAAGGTCATTCAAACATAACTGGACCACAAAGTAAATCAATTAATCAAATGTATTTATAAAGCCCTTTTACATCAACAGTTGTCACAAAGGGGTTTTCCAAAAATACCCAGTCTGAAACCCAAAGGAGCCAACAACAACAGTGTAGAATTTCATTGGCAAGGAAAAACTCCCTAAAGGCAAACATTTAGGAAGAAACCTAGAGAGGAACCAGGCTCAGAGGAGTGAACAGTCATATTCGTTAATGCTTTTTCCACACAAAATACATATTGTAATGATACCATGTTTGTCAGTGAAATACATTTGGACAAAAATTAAATGAATATATACATAGTGAAATACATTTTGATACCTGAAGTATTCTGAATCAGGTTGAAGGTTGGGACACCGTGTAGTAGTGTAACAATCTAATAATGTTTCCCATTATTAAATTGCAGAGAGTTTGTGGATCTAATCATCCATAATACATAATAGCATTAAAAGTTGCAAGGGGAAGACCCCGAAAACCAGTATTGGATTGCCATAATATCTGGGTCCTCAGCCAGGACTACATTAAAAACGGACACGATTTTGTAGTGGACATCACAGCTTGGGCTCAGGAACACTTTTGAAAACCATTGTCTGTGAACTCAGTACATCGCTGCATCAACAAATGCAAGTTAAAACTTTACCATGAAAAGAAGAAAGCATATATAAACAAGATCTGGGCCAAAGCTTATTTAGGATGGGATGAGACAAAGTGGAAAACTGTCCTGTGGTATGTATATACACGGAATTCAAGCAATGTTTGTGAACCAAATATGCTGCATCCTCCAGGCTAAAGAGGAGAGGTACCATCCAGGTTTATATCAGTGCACAGTTTAAAAGCCAACATCCATGATGGTACAGGGATGCATTAGTGCATGGCATGGCAAGCAAATCTGCAAAGGCACCATTAATGCTGACCAATATATACAGGTTTTGGAGAAACACATGTTGCCATCCACATCAAGTCTTTTTCATGGAAGGCATTGGTCTGCAGAGAGCTTCCAAATCATCAGAGGGATCTCATTGTTTAAAGATATCAGTCAGGAGAAGTGTACAAAAGTATTTCCAAAGCATTAGATATACCATGGAACACAGTGAAGACAGTCATCATCAAGTGGAGATAATATGGCACAACAGAGACATTACCAAGAACTGGACGTCCATCCAAAATTGAAGAAAAGAGGCTTCCAAGAGGCCTACAGCAACGTTAAAGGAGCAGCAGGAAGTACTGGGTGTGTGCTACATGTGACAACAATCTCCCGTATTCTTCATATGAATGGGCTATGGGGTAGGGTGGCAAGACGGAAGCCTTTTCTTACAAAGTAAAACATCCAAGCCTGGGTGAAGTTTGCAAAAACAAACATCAAGTCTCCCAAAATCACATGGGAAAATATGTTATTGTCTGATGAAACCAAAGTTAAACCTTTTGTCTATACTTCCAAAATGTATGTTTGGCACAAAAACAACACTGCACATCACCCAAAGAACACCATGCCCACAGAGAAGCATGGTGGTGGCAGCATCATGCTTTGGGGCATTAACCAGTGCCTTAGTCAGGGTGGAGGGAATTATGAACACTTCCAAATATCAGGCAATTTTGGCACAAAACCTTCAGGCATTCATTAGAAAGCAGAAGATGAAGTTGACCTTTCAGCACAACAATGACCAAAAGCACACATCCAAATCTACTGAAGCATGTCTTCACCAGAAGAAGATTCATGTTTTGGAATGGCCCAGCCAGAGCCCAGACCTGCATCCAGTTGAATATCTGTGTGTTGATCTGAAGAAGGCTGTTCACAGGAGATGTCCTCACAATCTGTCAGATTTGGAGCGCTTTTGCAAAGAAGAGTGAAAAAATATTGCCACGTCAAAATGTGCCATGATAATAGAATCCTACCCAAAAACACTGAGTGCTGTAAGAAGATCAAAAGGTGCTTCAACAAAGTATTAGTTTAAGGGTGTGCACACTTATGCAACCAGGTTAGTGCAAGTTTTTTTTTCCCAATAAAAGAGTTCAATAAATGTTTTATTGTTTCATGTTGTAGGTTACATTATAGTTGGAAAAAGTTCTGACATGATTTATCTTTGTCAAATGTTTTACATCACAAACGCCTGGCATTTTGTCAGGGGTGTGTAGACTATATCCACTGTATTCTGATTGACAAAGGGCACAGATTTTTCCGGTGACTTGCGAAAATACCAGTGCCTGGCGGAAATTGTCTCCCACTTTTCTTGAATGAAAATATAGTTCAGATTTAATTAAAGTCATTGGATATGTTGGAATAATGGAGAATCAATAGCTGTGGGTGTTCGGTGCAATTTATTTTGATTGACAGGGGGACAATGAGTGAATGGCGGAAATGGTGTCCCACTTTACTCTCTAATGAATAAAAATATACTGCTGTGTATAAAACATATTCAGTGTTGGTGAGAGATATTTTTTGGACAATCCAGATTGATTTTCAATGGGGGATTCCCCCAGTGACTGCTGCAATGGTGGCCACTTTATTTTAGAAGATAGATGTATATTATTTTATTGCAGTCACTCAGTGTATCTTCAATAGGAGCAGTTGAAGATTTAGTCAAAACTGGATTACAGGTTTAAAGACGTTCCATGTTCAATATCTTTTAATCTGAAATGTATAAAAAATATATACACACATTTAACTTAATCCATATTTGCAGCACAGAAGTATAAAAACAGGTATTTCACCTTGAGGCGTACATGCTAAGCATACTGCATGAAACAATTAATGTTCACAGTCCAAAATGATGACTTGTTGCAACCAACACCTTGAAAATGTATTGCATTACTGAAATTGTAATGTTGAAATTTAGGTATTCAAATACATTTCATCAAAGCTACAAAGGTACAGTATTCTTGCTTCTGCAAAAGAACACCCCCAACACAACGTTTATATCAATACATTTTTATCAATATTTTTAAGCAGTCAATTGCAACAGTTTGACATACAAAGTATTTAGAGAATAGATATAAAAAATATCTGCACGTGTAGCTATGAAAATATAGAGAACAGTGAAACAAATTGAATTAGCTGGCTATCCTATCACCAGTAGCTTTGACTGGCTGTGCTATCTGATGCTAACATGGCATTTGTCATTGAAACAATACTACTTACATGTATGTTGTGGGTAGATTACTGAAAATCTGTACTCAAGTAAAAGTACTCTTACTCGTCCTAAAATGTACTCATGTAAATGTGGAAGTACCACCTGAAAAAACGACTCAAGTAAGAGTAAAAGAGTACTTGGTCAAAAAAGTACTTGAGTACTAGTTACATATTTTGTTCAAGACATTAACGCCATTGTAACAAGGAAAAACAATTTAAGTACAGACGCAAACCTAATTTTCTATGTTTGAATAGGCATTTTTTTTTTCCAGAATCAACAGAACAGAAAACAATGCAAAAAAATAAAAAATAACTGAAAAATAAATAATTGCAAAAATAAATAATACTGTATTAAATTATTAATCTGTGTTGCAAATAAGATTTTTGCTAATGTATACCATTATACATGTAACTGGTAAAAAACATTTATCTTGTCAATTAAATATTTGTTATTAGTAAGTCAGGTCTTGGGTGGAATGACTGACTGCATTGCAATTAGCAGGAGGCTTAGTTGCAATATAAACTAAAATCTAGCTAGCTAGACAGTTTTTTTTGCTGCGAAATGCATTACTAAATAATGAATTTCAAGTCAAGACCAATGAACCACTAATACATATATATGATCATGCTGTAGTGTTATTATATGTTGTAAGTTAGCTAGAATTGCAAGAGAAATTCAGGAGATTCAAAGCAGGAAAACCTGCACCACTTTTGTGTACAGCCGTTTAATGAGATCGGATGAAGACAGGTTTTTACACAAAGTACACCAATTGTTTACTATCCAGCAATCCCAAAGTCCTCCGGTATCTCCTACTGTGTTATTCAAAACTAGAACCAAATCTTTACACCAAAAGTAAGCCTACTGAACGAATATTGTCTTAGCATTAGGCATGCACTGCAGTTTTGAAACTGCTAATATACTTAATTGCAGTAAAACAAAAATTATATAATAAATATATGATAGAATCGGGATGTTAAGACTAATACAGGCTGCAACATTTGCTAAGTCATGTCTAGTGCTTCTTGATACCTATACAAGATGAGCAATCATGGCAATGAGTGAAATTCAAGTAAGCTGACAGCTCCATGCCATCCAAAGCTATTTGGTCTTCCTCAAAGCAAATAATCCCAGCCTGTTTCCTTCTCTAGATTTGCAACCTACACCCTCCTGGTGGCATTCTAGGATTTGATTGAGGTCAGCAGACACCAAGTTAAGAGTCACCATTGCAAACATGTCCGAGATAAGTGTTCCTTGACGAAAATCAGTAGGTGACAACTCCATTGAATACTGTACTTTATATGCAATATTTTACTGTTATTTTATTTTACTTTGTGTTAAAATCCATTATTCTTTACTTTATTTGTGTTATGGACCTGACCCAATGCAAGGGATATATATAATACTAAAAAGTTTTCCTTTCTGTTCAGTCACTCACCAATCACTGAGTTTTTCTTGTTCACTGGGTCAGAAACAGAAGGATTTGGGTATTTTTTTAAACATCCACCAGTCAACAGTGAGCCAGATAATCATCTCTTGGGCCAACTTCCTGCTTGGGAGAGTATGGCTATGGATCCCCAAGGATAACATCAAAGCCAATCTGCCACTCAAGTTCAATGATTATCCAGACAACAAGGTTGTGATCAACTCGCACTGTACCTTCAAGGGCATGTTGGAAATGTCACCACATGGAGCTGTCACTTCTGTATCCTCTTTGTATGCTGGTTCTGTGAGTGACAAGGAGATTGATAGGCAGCCAGGAATTCTTTCCTTACTTAGCCCTGATCATGGTCTATATGGTGGACAAGGGCTTTCTGTGTGCACCTCGTGGATGATCTTGTTCCATGCAAGATCTGTCAGCCAAATCTTCTGCCAAGGCGCACACAGATGACAGCGCATGAGGTTAGGGAGACACTATCCATTACCAGGCTACGGGTGCATATCAAAAGAATGATTCCGAGAGTATAGGAGCAAAACCTGTTTGAAACAATCAATCAATCAATCATCAATCAATCTGTTTGAAACTCTCATCCCTAAGACAGTCTCAGGCAGCATCAACCGACTATATTTTCCTTGTCATGCTTGCTGGTCAACAATCAAAATGGACCTTTGGTCAGAGCATGGGCCAAGTTGGTATAAATGTACATTTGTATTTATAATTTGTGGATACATTTTTCAATAACTGGTAACACTGCAATGCATATCAGTTGTTTGTGTAGATCTTGTATTGGCCTTAATAAGAAAATTAGCTTTAGTAAGCACCAAACAGAAAAAATCTAAGATTCAACTGCCCCCCTTTTGCAACAAAGTTATTATTACATAGGATAACTAATGTATGTGCATTGTTTTGGGCACTGTATAGACTCACAAATGTTCTTGGCTTGTACCAACGTTGTTCTGTCTCTGTTAACTGGAAACAAGTGGTGCAACTACAGAGTTTAGTAGTGAGAAGTGTGCTGTCTGGTAAAGCTGACCAACCAGGAGGTTGCACACAGCACTTCCTGCAACTCAGGAGCCGTGGCTTCAAACCACTGTCACTGGTACAGAGTACCTTAATATCTATGAAGTATAGAAAGACATTATTAAGTGCAGAAATGAAAAGCCCATGTAATTTAACACAATGTATCCAGGTTATGACTGACGAGGTGCACAACTCAGGCCCTCAAAGTAGGCCATAAAGACAACTGGAGCAGGTTAAAGTTTTTGTTCTTGGTTCAACAACCCTCAGTTATGTATATTCATGAGAGTGATACGATAATTTAGTGATAAGATTAAATGTAAACACTGTCTCCTACATATGTTGGCCATAATTAGTGTCCTGCAGGCACGGCTTTACGCTAGGTCAGTGTACATTTGCTATAGACTGTGTAGAATATGGAATAAAACCTTTATGCATTATAGCTTGTTGGCATAATTATATTGCAAGCTAACACAAATACTTTAATCTAGATGCCTTGTAAGATTGTTAACATGAACTAGCTAATGTTAATATTACATCCACTGAGTAGCAAAGTAGGTGAATGTGTTAATATTACATCCACTGAGTAGCAAAGTAGGTGAATGTGTGATTGCGAATCTGTGCGAATTGCCGTGGCACTTACCTACATAGTTGTATATAGGAAGCTACATCGTGAGCACATTTTCCTTCTTGCTAGCTGGAGTTTCGGAGGCGCATTTGACAATTCGATGTACATCATTAATGTCAGGTTTAGGCAAGTCCTGGAGATACCTTCTTTAAGAAAAATATAGCGACACAGCCGGAAATAGCGCTAGCAATATTATCTCTACTGGTTTGTAATATGCGGGACGGGAACTTTCACAACGGTAGGAAGTGAGCATGGAACATTCGGTCATGGAATGTGCATAAGGCCTATTTGAAATAATCCCAACCAAAATTAACGTGATTTAAATTCACCAATATAAGTTTAATTCTAATTTATTATAATCTTACGATGAGTGACTTCACTTGGTTTTTCGTAGTGCTCTGGATTATTTCAGTTTTGAGCAAGTGGAAATGCAGTTTTTCTGCAAATGTAGCTGTGTTTTAGGCTGATGCTGTTGTGTGACCCAATGTTGTTGTGTTGTGAGTTAATGCTGTTGTGTTGTGACTAGATTATTGTTTTCTGAAATACAGCGTTTTTATAAATGTTTCATTTTTGTTAATGTTCAAGTTTTGTTTGCATTGCTAATGTTGTGTTTTGCACCCGTGAGCTACCGTATAATAAGCATACACTTTAACAGAACTAAGATAAAGAAAAACGTATGGAGAAGACTTGGAATGGCTCATGATCGAAAGCATACCACATCATCTGTAAAACACAGTGCAGGAAATGTAATGACCGTGGCTGTGAAAGGAGACATTGTGAGGCAGTGGGATGGCATGTGACAGAAGACAGAATCAGCCCAGATAAATTCTGAATTCTATAGGGATATATTGTCTGCTCATATTTAAACTAAGCAACATTGGACAGTGACCTAAAACATACTGTGAATGCAGCCCAGGATTTGTTTAAGTGAAATATTCTGAAATGGACAAATCAATCACCTGATCTCAACCCGATCAAGCATGCATTCCACTTGTTGAAGTTAAAACGTAAGGCAGAAAGACCCACAAACAAACAACAATTGAAGACAGCTGTGGTAAAGACCTGGCAAAGATCACAAAGGAGGAAACCCAGAATTTTGTGATGACCATGCATTCCAGACTTCAAGCAGGCATTGCCTGCAAAGGATTCTCGACAAGTATTAAAGCATTAAAAAGGAACCTTTTATTTATGAGTGTGTTCATTTGTCCAATTACATTTGAGCCCTTGAAATGAGGGGACTGTATGAAAATGGTTGCAAGTCCTAAACGTTTCATACAATAGTTTTGTTTAACCCCTTGAATTAAAGCTGAAAGACTGCACTTCAATTGCATCTCGGTTGTTTCATTTCTAATATTTTGTTGTGGTGTAAAGAGCCAAAATTGTGTCACTTTGGTGTTTTATAACCCTGGGACACGGGGCTTCCAGATTGCTTTGACAGGTGGGTGGGCCATCCGGTTTGGTGGGGGGGACTTCCAGTGTGACGTATGGACTTCCTGTATGACGTGTGTTAGGGCGGGACTTCCGGAAAGACATATGCATGTCCGGTGACTTTGTAATTTATGATTGTATTGATGTGTCCATGTTTGATGTCTTACAATCAAAACATGGACACAAAACATGTTAAATTCCCAGGCCATAAATAAGTGTTATAACAGCGGCATGATGTTTGATGTTCAACAAAAGGGTGCCAGAGTTCAGCAATGCTGTAACACTCGGCATTTTGTTTCGTGTTAAGTGTTACAACAGATGTAGAAACGTTGGGTGTTAACCTTTCATGTTTTATGAGATGATTGGCGTGCTCTGTGAATTTAAGCCATGCAGAACCCTGTGATGGTCATTCAGTATTGCCTGATTAAACTTACCAAAACATTACAAACCATGACTGATTGTGAAGCGATCAGCGTTTTGGGTGAAACACCATTGAAAGCTAATAAGTTAACCACAGCTCAGGGAGTCGGCAAGAGATTACAAATGGACATTAGAGCCGCAATCATCATACCACCCTCGAAGAAACCGATTCAGAGTTTACCCCAAATCCATTAACTAAACCAGGATATGTTGGCATGGGAATGGAAGTTGGACGACAGACCTATCGATGGACACATTTTCAACCCAGAGATACCGGAGGGTGCGTTTTATGAATTACCCAAGGCCAAGAGTTTAAAGCCGGTGTGACTGATCAAATAGTTTTAATGCTGCTTTATGGAACACTTTTCGAAAAGGGTTTTATTTGGGGCCAAAACAGGGCACCCATAATACGGTAGATGTACTGTTTAAAGTTGTCGAAGGACTGAAACAGTATGACTCTGTTAGATTGGAACTATTTCCGGAAAATGGCAGCAGGTTAGAGTGACTGCGACTGCGGAATGTTCGACTGACGTAAGACCCTGAAGCCCCACCTTAAGCTATCACAGTCCTCAACACAGCATAAAAACTGTCATACTGCCTGTGACTATCAAGCAGTCGTAAGAATTTACGAAACGTCTCAAGAATACAACCAACCTAAGATTGAACTCCAAAAGGTTGAGGCCTGGCTGTGTGATGCCATGGCTGACAATGCTGTAGACTTCTACGATACCCCGGACCCTGACAGATCGATTCCACAGGCATACAGAACAAGAAGCTATGATTGGCTTGACCGGTTTGGTGATCAGCTAAGACCTCTGAATCTGTCATACCTTTCAAATGCTGACGAGTTCTCACAAAATGGACAAACGGCTTGCACCACAAGTTTTAAAGATCACCCAAGCAACATCGGGTATGATTCTTGAAAACGTAGTTGTGGCTATTCTCCACAAAGCATGCATCGGATGTGAAGTGGACCACCCAAGCCAAAAAAGACATTCTTGTCTCGATCCGCCTGATAATATTTTTGAGACCCATTATGATGAAATTGCTGAGACAATTTTTAAACTGAAAACGTGTTGGTCAAGGCTTTGAACGCATCAGGGTTTCATGCACTTCTGACCGATGCTCACGTGGCCACTGAGAACTTTCTGCATGAGCTCAAGTTGGAGTCGAACATCACACAGAGACTGAGTGAGATCAGGGATGAATCCATGGATACATTTAATGAGGAAGCTGTATGCGACGCAGTAGCATCTTAGTGTGACAAAAGCAAAGAGACTGCTGTCTAAGGATAGGTAATTTCAGTTGTCTTGTTCACATGAATCCAAACAAATCCTATGTGGGTTTAGCGATTAAAAAGTTTATGCACAAAGCTATCAAGGGCAGTATGGATGTTTGTAGACCTTTTAATAACCGAGACCATGTTGGTATAAACATTTTAATAATCTGAACAAGCATATGGAATCAGTCAGGAACAGTCAGGAATCAGAAAATGGGCCACAGTTGTTGTCAAACGTTGTTGAATCAAATGATCTAAACAACTTCATGTATAAACTTTCTATTAACATTTTCAAATGCTGATGACAAAGACTTTGAAATTGTGTACTTGTTAATGTTTGTTTCCGTATGTAACAGATGTCTGTGTAGTAAAATTGTTGAGTAGTGATGCTGTGGTTGTAGGATACTGTGAGACTCAAATTTGAGAGGAACGTTTACAAAGGGCTATGAAAAAGAGTACACAGATGAATATTCAGCGGAAACCTCCTCTAAATAGAGTAAAATATTACAATGGTGATGTGATATTTGGGACATTTTATGAACAGGAATTATTAAAAATAATTGTAGCTAAGTACTTATGTATCCAGAAGCAGTTCTGGATGAGTAATTACAGAAAGGTAAGAAATTAGTCTTGTGAAATGGTTGTACACAACTCTGAAACACTTTGACACTACTCGTTTTCTCAATATGAATGTTTTTTTATCTCTCGCAATTGTGTCTGCATTAGCAAGGACGTGATCATCATCACCACCCTCGCCTCATACAAAGTCATCAACCAGTCATGTTATCATCTCTAAATTAACAATGGTTGTGTTATAGCTGCTGTACCTTTTGCTTTCAGACAGGTATGTCTTTCACCCACCACTTACAAACTGAGCGATGCTGTCATCATCCGGCAACTCCTCGGCCAAGTCACCCAAGAATGGTTCCTATGGGGGCATGGCGTGTGACAAAGATGTGTAGAGTATACGTCTATCCAGCTTCTCGAGTCAAGCATAAGCAATTGGCGTTACATTGTTTGATTGTCTGTTTTGTGTCACGCCACTGTACCATCGCAACCATGGTACAGTGGGATGAAAGAGAAATAACCAACTTCTATTTCACTGGAAATAAGGTTGTGGCTAAACTTCTCCGGATCGGTAATTAACATTGCATTAGGTTAGTTCACTCATGAATCTTACCCCAAAACTATTCATTGCCAATTTAGCCAAAGATTGCCCAGCACTGTTTACAACAATGTTTCCCTTGTCAAGCTGCACACCCACCTTTTCATGATATTCATGGCTATACTGTCCTTTAGCATACTCTTTAACCACAGATGGTGGGAAGTCGCTAGCTTCCTGCTTGTGCTTCAGGAATGTTCTCATGTAATCTGCAAAAAGATTATCTGATATCCTGGTGAAATCCCAGACTTTGAATATTTTAACCTTTCTCAACAGCCTTAACCAGCTCAATAGAAACCCAGGTACCAGTTAAAGGTCTTTCAGAATCAGAATGTGAACAATCAGTTACATGGTTTTCAGACTCTGCGCATAATCGGCATAAGGGAAAAAACACCTTGCAACCGACCCTATGCGGTAAAACGGCGTGATAAAGGCTTTTCAGTGGACACGGAAACCTTAACAATACCAAAATAGGTGTCTAGTGGTTTGAATTCAAAAGATTATGTTTGAATTCCCAAATGGATAAGCCTTTGTCTTGCTGCAGAATGGGGAAAAAGAAAACAGACGTTGTTATACTAAATAGTCTCCCCTTCTTGAGCCGTATTCTTCAAATGAATTGCGTTGGTACGACCTACGAAAAGAGCATCCCGAGGGACAAAGTGCTCTAGAGCATCAAAGGTCTTCAAGAAAACGTTGACATCTGTGGATGTGTTTTTAAGATGATTCCACTCGCATTCCCATATGTTTTGAATATGTACATTTTGTTGTTCTTTTAAAGGTCTGACCTGTGTCAAAACAAAAGGCATTGCACTCAAAAGCTACAACTCAGGTATTGTAAATTCGAGACGCTAACAAGACTGGTTGATAACTATGTACAACGGGAAGGTGATGAGGATGATCATTTCCTTGCTAATGCAGACACAATTCCTAGAGATAAAAGAGCATTCACATTGAAAAACAGATTAGTGTCCAAGTGCTTCAGAGTTGCATACAACAAATATGTACTTCTCCCTGATTACAGCACACCTGTAAACCTATTTTTTGAAGTTATTGCTGCATAACGCTGACGTTGTTTTCTCCAAAGAAATTTTGAATATAATATGGGTTTATTCGTGTTGGTAACCGTTGTATGATGAAATGTTGAAGTTGAGGGAAATTACTTTTATAGAAGGTCTACCAACATTGTTGTGTGATGACAGTCTGTTATCTGTTCTCAAAAACAAACTTTCAATTATTGACGATTTAATGAAAAGTGCATCAGAGAGATGAAGAGAGTTTTCACACAATATTCACACCACCATAATCTGAGGGCCATATACCTTGTCCAAAACATGTTTGTTAAAGGCAAATCTAGTATTAACTTGCAAACAAATGATCTCATCTTGTTTAAAAACCCACCCGACAATCAGCAGATTAGTATTTGAGGAAGACAAATACAACCTGGCCTTTCTCGGTTCTTCATGTAGAGTTTTAAATATGCAGAACACCGACCCTTTCGATATTTAAGACTACAACGCTAGAATACGACGGTCTGAGAACAGTATTGTTTTCCAGGGATTGGCCTGTTGTGTACATTCCTAAAAAAGTTTGATAATGTCTAAATACATTTGTAGAAATCTACCACTCTTGTAGATTCTGTTTAAGGAACTGCCAAGTCAATGAATAGTTATTTTAGAAACGGCTTCCACAGACCTCATTTTATCACTCTGTGAAATTGCTCTTAATCTAAGGCGTGGTAGTATACCTTTGACAGCATCACAACTGCATAAAGTGAAGAGAGAAAAATCCAAAATTATATACATAGAACATTAGTCGCAAAGAAAAGAAAAACCATCAACAAATCTTGAAGTTTTCTATTACTGTTAATAAGCATAGCAGTTCCATTACTAACCTGTCTAATTGCATCAAAACACGATTTAACAACATGGGTAATTCTCAGAAAATGTTACTTGTGCCGCAACATCAGTTAGAAAAACGTTAGTTACCGGGAATGTAACTTCGGTTATATTGAGTGGAGCGGAACCTTTAGCTCCTAGTGGTTTACCCCAGCCGCATCAGCGGCCATACTGAAAACTCATTATGCAAAATGCAACAGCCAATCAGGGCACGCCTGCCCCTATATAGGACCGTTAGCCCAGAGAATGCTCTCCCGAGTTTATTCAGCCACATGCTTGTGGGACGGCAGGGCAACAGGTCTAGGGGGTTCCGCTCCACTCCTATAACCGGAGTTACATTCCCGGTAACTAATGTTATATGTCATGGAGCTTCGCCCCCTAGAGGATGTACTTCCTGCCGGACCAACCAGCACTGCTCGCAGGGTCCAGTTAAAAACTGTCCCCTAAAACCCCACAACGAAACCTCCCTGGAAGCTGACACGGTCAGAGAAGGGATAATCAAATGCGTAATGATGATAAATCCCCCCCAAGCCAACCTATGAACACATAGCCCACCCCAGGGAGAAGAAGGGATGTTGAGCTCAAGTGAAAGGGAAACGTATCCGTTCCACCTAAGCACAACACTTCTGCATCACACATCGCGAGATGAGGGGCATAAGGATATGTGCAAAAAATTGCAATACAATTGAGGCCCCTTGTATTGTAGGGGAACCTGTGCCCAAATTATTGGCACGCAGTGACAATATCAATGATCCACACAAGCTACAGGGTTCTGTAGTGATAGGTAGAGAATGAAACAATGCAGCAAGATATCCCCAGCAAAATTCAGAGACCCCGGACAGCTGCGCCGAGGACTGAATGAACAAGGGACGTGGGAGACATTCAGTAAATTGAAATGGAAAAACCCAGAAGGAGGCGACCACGACGCCACGGCGCAAATGTCATCTACTCCGATTCCATGGAAAAGAGCAGAGGGGGCCGCAACACCCCGCATGGAGTGTGCATGAAGAACCTCCGAAACAGCAGAGCCAGACCGTATGTCAAGGCGATGTAGTCACAAGCCAGTGGAAGAGATGCTGCTTAGAAAGCGGACAACCCAATTGGGAATCAGAATAACAAATAAACAATTGAGGAGTCAGTCTGATAGACCTGGTGCCCTCCACATACACAGCGAGAGCGCAGACAGGGCACAGACAGTGAAGCCTCTCATCCTCTGCATGTGAGTGCAGGGGAGGGAGGAAGGCCTGTAATTCAATAACCCAATGGGCTGGTGATGATCCTGGGAATGAAGGATGGATTAGGCCTCAGCGTAGCGCAGCCTAAGTCCTCTCTAATAGCCAGGCAGCCCTGGCTCACTGAAAGCGCACGGAGATCACTCGCTTAGCGGAGCACAAAGCGATGAGCCATGCATTCTTAAGGGAGAGCAATCTAAGAGAACACTGTGGCAAGGGCTTGAATGAAGTCTCACAGAGAGCGCCCAGCACCTTAGCAAGGTCCCATTGCGGAGCGCCCAGCCTGGCCACATGGCACAGGCGGCGTGTACCCAAAAGGAAGCGATGGGGAGGGTGGCTGAAAACTGTTTCTAGCCAAAACCCTCATGACATACCGAAATGGCCGACAGGTACCCACGGATGGTTGAAGGCAACCTATCCATATCCAAGAGACACTGTAGGAATGTCAGAATCTCCTCCACAGGGCAACAAGCAGGGTCCGAGGACCTCTGCCTGTACCACAACACAAACATATTCCAACGAATGGAATATACTTTGGCCGTAGATGCTGCCCTAGCACCCTGGATGGTGCGGACCAACGCTGTAGACAGACCCCTATTCAGGAGCCTGTCCCGCTCAGGGACCAGACCCTGAGAGTCCCTGATAGTGACAGAGAGCGCAGAATTGAGACAGTGCGTCCTGTCTGAACGGAACCGACTATGGTTGGCCCGCCAGCAACTGGATCATCTCCGGATACCAAATGGCCGTGGGGAAGTCGGGTGCTACCAGGATGACGATCCGCCCGAGACAGGGAGAAGCACAGACGACAGTGTGCATTCTGACTGGATGTGAATAGGTCCACTTGGGCCTCCCCAAACCTTTGCCAAATGAGGGAGACAATGTCTGGGTTGAGAAGCCACTTGTCGCGATGAAGGCCGCCATGAAACATCATGTTCCACGTCCACATTCAGGCGGCCCGGAATGTGCACTGCCGCCAAGGAGCCAGAGATGAGTCGCCAACTGGTGGAGCGCAGGAGACCTGATCCCCCTTGGCGATTGATAGAAGTGACCGTGGCCCAGTTGTCTGAATGAATCAAGACATCGCAGCCCTTGACTAGGTCCAAGTAGTGGGTCAACACCAATGGGACTGTGTCCAGCTCCAGCAGGATGATATGGCGAGGGCCAGGATGCCACACGCCCCTGACAGCTTGACCCTGGCACACACCACCCCATCCGTGAAGAGTGGTGTCTCTAAACACCTGAATGCACTCTGAAACCCTGCACAGAGGCGAGCCCAGAGAGAGCGCAAAGGGATCCCTCCAAAAGTCCAGGTGGGTCTACTGCATGCGCAGTGGCCATCATGCCCAAAAGAGACATGATGGCCCAAACCAGATGCCTGCAGGGCAGACGGCACAGTTTGAGGGCAGATCAAGAGCACGCATGTCCGAAATGCGCGCCCTCATTGTGCGCGTGTCCAAGACCAGACCCAAGTAAGAAACCTGTTGGGCTGGTCTCGGCGCGCTCTTCCAGTTCACAGCAATTTCTAATCATGTCAGAAGGGACACCACTCGGAAGGTGTGAATCCTGGCTAGATCCAGGGATGATGCTAAAATCAGGAGATCGCCCAGATAGGCTAATATCCTGATGCCCTCTCTGTGTACGGGCTCCAGTGCCACCGCCACATTTGGAGAAGGTGCATGGAACCAGGGCGTAGCGGAACGAAATCCTTGTATACTCGTAGGCCCTACCCTGAAAGACAAACCAGAAAAACTTCCTGTGTCTGCAAACAAACAGGACATGAAAATAAGCATCCTTGAGGTCTTTGCTCGAACAGAAATCTCCCGGCAGGAAAGCTTCTAGAAGGCAAGTAGTGGGGAGCATACGGAACGGCCGTTTGGCTATGTGCGCATTGAGATTGTGCTAATATAAGATTGGCCTCACTCCCCCGACTTCTTGGGAACCAGAAAGTAGCGGGAGTAAATGCCGTCCTGTCTGACATCCTCCGGGACCTCAGAGATCACTCTTTGTGAAACTGTTGACCTTTGCTCAACAGTTTCTTCACCTCTTGAATTAGATAACTCAGTCTTATTGTTCGATCAAGCCAGGCTGACATGGTACAGTGATGATGCCACCCCCAATAATGCTCTGAAAGGAAGAGCATGCAGTTGGGGGGCGTAGGTTAGAAAAATCTTCAAGTTCCTGACAAAAGAGGAGACACGGCCCAAGGAGGGCAGAGAGAGAAAGGGATGGGAAAAATTAGTAGCCGGATCGCGAGGCGAACCAGGGTCCCCAGATCGAGAGCAGAGTCCTAACCTCTCGGCCATCTAGCTGCAGACCAGATACAGCGCTCTTGCTGATGGGAATCTGAGTGAGAGAGGAGCCTGACATTTTCATACGCCGACGTTACACCCTGAGAGAGGACGCGTTACCAAGGAGTGTCAGAATCAAAAGGAACAGGCAACGCTTTAGAGGCGAGAGCCATCGGTGTTAACTGACGTTTTACCCTATCAGAGCGTGCAGGTTGAGAATTCACTCATGTTACGACTGTTAGCCCAGAGTTAGCTCAGCTAGCTCGGTAGACCGCATGTCGCAGGAGAGGGAGGAGGCCGGCAAAAACGAAAGTGAACGCTTCACTGAAGGCACGTGCGCGCTGACATTGTCCTGCTAGGCTGAAACATGAGAGCCAGCACTGGTGAGATGGGAGACGTCTCTGAACCCGCAAGCCGGCGCTTATGTTTGATGTGGCGGGTAGTTATAGGACTCACTAACCTGAACATTGTTAGCACAGCTCTTACTGTTACAATGAAGAGGGAATGGAATATAGCTTGTACAAGCAAAAACATTAAACGACCTACAGGCTACAGGGCGAAACTGATATCCAATCGGGCAGACACAGAGACAGAGCACAATTGATTTAACAGGCTCAGACATCGTCCTGAGTCTGCACAAAAGCACAACTTATACCTAAGCACTGTTTAGTTTGTTTATTAAAGAAACTGCTCGTAGGGCCAAGTCTGCGAAGCCGTCAGACTCTTGCTCTGGTGGAGGAGGAAGAGATGGGGGCTGTGAGGGTGACGTCACCACACACAGCCCGCTCCACACCTAGTCAGGACTCTCTGGGTTTCTTAGATGGCCACGGAGTATCCAGTCTGGGGGCGGGTTGCCTGCATGGCACGGGAGGAGCAGCAGGAGCCATGGCAGTCGGAGGAGGAGGCGTAGAGGCGGCAGCAGAGACTTGACAGCGCTGTCGTCACTTAGCAGGGGAGCCCGGGTGATGAGCAAAGGGTCGAGGAGCCGAATGGGAAGACCGGCAAGCCAGAGGGAGTTGATGAGACAGCTCCTTACATCCTTCGCCGGTCTTCTTGAAGGATGCTATAACCATGTGAACAGCGTCGTCAAATAAGCCTACCTGGGACAGTGGTGCGTTCAGGAGGGGTGCGCGATCGGCGTCGCGTAAGGAGGACAGAGATAACTAAAGGTGATGGTGCCTGACCACGGAAGTAGCCACTGTGCGTCCGGCGCAAACTGTCAAAGCCTGGTTGTGGTGGAGAATAGCTTTAAGGTTTCCTGCTACCTTTTCGATGTCACGTGACAACGGAGTAGGTGAACGGTCCAAAATATGGGAAGCCGCTGACACGAAGAGAACAGCGTTGTTACTGCGGCCAGGGCTTGTCATCTCAGGACATAAGCTTTGTACCTGCCCTGCATAGCGGTCCAAGGTAGACGGGAAGGCAGGCTTCTTCCACGACCATCCCCAAGAAGGCAGGAAATACGCGGCAAGCTCATTTTCTAGAGGAGTGACAGCCAAGCTAATGGGAGGCTGCCTACCGTAGACTCTCGTGAAGGTAGCGTAGGACGTAACCGGAGCTCTCGCAGAAGCTAGGGAGAACCAGGAAACCTCAGCCAAAGGCTATGTCGGAGGATTCCCAGGCTTAGGCAGAGGAGGCTGGGGCAGCTGAATATGTAGAGCTGCTCTCTCAATCATGCCCGCAAACTCCACGTGAAGAGGGGCGGGCGGAGGGAAGCAGCAGAAGCTAGGTCATCTTCAAGTTCTCCCAGGAGAGAGGGAGAAGCGCGAGACCACCACCCCAACCCACGTGAGAAGGGAGCAGGTCATTCCTCCTCAGACTTCTCGTCGTTGACGCTGCTGGAATCCAACACGGCGGAGACGTTCAACATTTCATAAATGACGTGCTGGGTGACCTCACCGAACATGTCCAGCACATCTGACAAGTCCTTCATCGCCTCCTTGAAAACCGCTTATATGTGAAAGCAGAAAAATGTGAGTTCCAAGCCTCAACCATCTCCTTTCTGGGGTATATAGTGTCTGAAGGGCAGGTTCATATGGACCCGTCTAAAGCGGAGGCGGTAGTCGACTGGCCAACCCCGGGCTTGCGGAAGGATCTTCAGAGATTCCTGGGTTTCTCTAACTTTTATAGGCGGTTTATCAGAAATTACAGCCGGATAGCTGCTCCATTGACCGCTCTTACATCATGCGTCAAGCCATTTGCCTGGACCCCGGCGGCAGAAGAAGCGTTCCGGGACCTCAAGACCCGATTCACATCGGCACCCGTCCTCTCCCAACCTGATCCATAGCGGCAGTTTGTGGTTGAGGTGGACGCCTCGGATGTAGGGGTTGGGGCGGTGCTTTCCCAACGCGCCGTAGACGGCAAGCACCATCCCTGCGCCTTCCTGTCCTGCCGGTTGTCACAAGCCGAG